>JACWBX010003395.1:38590-48861 GCA_014622435.1 Polypedilum pembai
AAGGCTTTAACATGTCACGACAACTTTTCGTTTTTATTAATAAAAAATTCAATGTCCACGTTTTAATAAAATTAAAAATTATTTTTACCCAACGTTAACTTTTATTCCAGTATTTTTATGAACTCTTTTCCAGAATTCACTCCATGAAAAGCTAGGTATGCCAGTATTGCATCGATATTTTAGTTCATCAATCATTGATGATTTTTTATATGCAGAAAGTGGTTCATTAGAATTTGCGTATCCGTATTCACTTTCAGTGCAATAATTTTCTCTTAAATCAACATGTTTTAACTTTGGTTTGTTTTCAAAAATTTTTTCATTAATTTTTATCAATTGATTTCCAAATACGCTGATAATTTTCAATTCACAATTATTTTTAAAAATTTCACCAGATAAAGTTGTTAGTCGATTGTGATACAAATAAATTTCTTCAAGTGCGGTTAAAGCATCGAAAATTTCATCAGGCAAAATTGTCAATGGATTTCCACAAAGTTTAAGAATTTTTAAATTTTGAAGTCGATTAAAAAGAAATTTCTCAACATTTTCAAATTGATTACTGCTTATATCAAGAAAATCAAGCTTTGTTTGATATTCAAAGTGATGTCCAGAAAGTGAAGTTAGTAAATTGCCATTGATTGAAAGTTTTTCAAGATTTTTGTTATTTTTAAATGAATTAGAGAAAAGGTACAGTATTTGATTATTTTCTAAAGATAAAAATCTCAATTTGATTAAATCCTCGAATGCATTTTTGTCAACATTTCGAATTTTGTTATTCCAAAGTCCAAGAAATTCTAATTTTTCCAAATGTCTAAAAGTTTCCTTTTTCACATCTTTAATTGCATAATATGTAGCATAAAAAGCTTTCAAGTTTTCAAAATTTTCATATATGTCGACCGGTAGATATTGAACATTAAGTTTGTTTGTTTCATTTTCATCCCAATTAACTAAATAAAATTGTTCGACATCATCTGACTTAAATGTAGGTGATATTTCAAAATTATTTAATAAAATTGTGATTCCTTTATTGGCATCAAATGTAAGCAATTCCTTGTCAATTACTTGATTTCCTCTCCAGTTACAGCATTTTATTGTTCTTATTTGTCCTTCTATGTATTCTAAAACAAAAGTTCAAAAAACATTCTTAAAATAAAATAAAAATATTGAGACTAGATTGATTCTTTGTATTTGAATTTTTCCAGAGTTCGAAACAATTTTTCGGCTTACTAAATCTTCACTAATTTTTAGTCGGCTAAAAACAAAATGCTAATCAACTAAATTTTAGTTGAAAACTTTATTCGACTAAAATTGATTTTAGTCGATTAAAACATTGACTGAAAAATGAATTAAAAATTAACCAGTTAAAATCTTCTGCTAAATTTCAACTAAATTTTTGTCAATTAAAAAATTTTTCAACTAAAAAACAAATAAAATTTAGTCGATTAGTGTTTTATTTTTAATCGACTAAAAATAGTTGAATTTAATTTAGTCGCAACTAAACACCAAACGGTTTAGTGCTCTGGATTTTTCTTCCATAACATAATATCGCGATACTTTATGTAAAATGTTTATGCATGATTAAATAAAGCAAAGAAATATTTAAAAACTATAATTTGATTTACTTTTTGGCAAACAGCCAATATCAGGATCACCTCTGTAACCTTCTTCACACTGGCATGTTGGCTGGTGCTCTAACATTTTACATTCAGCAAATATTCCACAAATTTTCATGTAACATAAATCAATGCACTTTTTATTTTTACAAGCTTTATCATCAGCACATTGATAATCAGTTTTACATTGTGGACTTTCTTTATTGTTTGGATTTATTTCTGTAAAAAGTTATTGATCAAAAATTTAGCAAAAAGCATTTAAGAAAATAAATTAAATATTCTTATTTAAAATTAATTATTAACTCACTTTCATGAATCCATTCGATATATTTTGAAACATCAACAAAAGCTGAAAATTTATTTATATCACAATGCTTTTTGCTTACTCCATGAGAAACAATTCCATATATTGTATATCTTTTAGTATTTAAATTTTTGACATGAAATCCACCACCTGAATCACCTGCACATGGAGCTGAATCGTTGCTCTTAGCACAGAAACTTTTTTCTGAAGTTATTCTAAAATATTTGTTTGTAGAATTAAAAATGCAATTTCTACTGTCAGTTGAATACATAAATGCTGCTTTTGGTGTTTTTTCGAACGAATTTAAATCACTTTTTCCATAACCAACAACAGTTCCATGAAAATTTGTTTCTTTATTAGCATTTGATGGCAAACAAATTGATTGAATAAAGTCAGTAAATTCAATTTTACTTGTCATTTTGTAAATAGCAATATCTGCATTACTTTTAAAAATGTGAGCATTTTCATCATAGTCTTCATGTATAAAAATTGCAGAAAATGCTCGTTTGACTGAATTCAACTCAATATCGTTTGTTATATTATAATGACCAAGCAGTGCATATTGATTTAAAACATCAAAAGCGCAATGAGCAGCTAGGAATAAAAATTTTAATTTATACTTTTTAAATTTTTTAAATCTTTTTACCAGTCAATAAATGTTGATTAGTAATAATTGATGAGCCACACAAATAGTGTTGAGTCTTATGAAAAAGAGGAACATGCCATGGCCACTCTCCCGGGTAAGTATCAGATGTCCCAAAACCGACGATTAAACTTCCTGGACTTGCTACTTTCCTTTGACCACATTCACTGAGGATTTCAGCTTTTATTTTTGAAATTAATATAATAATGAAAAATTTCCTAAAGTTCATTTTTGAGTTCACTTCTTTATCAGCTATGGCGAAATTCAAATTGTGTTATCAAGAAATAACCTTTTAATTATTTTATTAATAAATTCATTTTGAAATATCACTTTTATCTTGTAATATCAATAACACTTTACTACTTCAGTCTCTAAAAAGTTTTATTGAACGACAGTGAAAGTAGACAATTTAATGAAGATTCAACAAATCTAGTTATAGGTAAAAATCAAAGAACTAGAATTTCTAATAAACAAAATAAAGAAATTAATAAAAAAATGAATTTTAAAAATTGAGAACTCTTTTTTCCTTGTTGAAAAAAATCTGAGTCAAAAAATCAATATAAAGTCAAAAAAATCAAAGAAAAATTGATTTTTTGTAAATTTTTGTAAACAAAGTATCAAAACGTTTTGATGTTTTTGACAATTTAATAAAATTCACAATCTTTGGTCTAATCTAGTTTCAAACTAAAAATTAAATAACGACATTTTTAAACTTATTTTTCGAAAAACAATATTCGAAAAAGTTTCTAAAGTACAAAAAAAATTATTGCAAAAGGTAAACAATAACACTAAAAAAGTTTGTTTAAATCTAAAAGTTAAGCAATAATTGTCAATATTTCAATCGAAAGAGTTGTAAAAGAAAGGAATTTTATTATTACACTCAAATTAAATCAAGATTTTGTCAAGTGTTTTGACAGACTTATAGAAAGTAATTGGAGGAAATATAAGAATAAAATTTTTCATAAAATAAACAAAAAACAGCAAGTAAGTCTTAATTTAGTTAAAAATATTGAATTTCTCTTTGAAATTCTTTAATTGCATAATAAATTTAAGAAATTTAACTTTTAACATTCAACATAGAAATTTCTAGAATTCTTTTAATTTTTACAAAATCAAATAAAATTTAATAAATTTTAAATAATTTTTAGTCATGGCACATTACAAAGGAGCAGCATCAGAAGCAGGACGCGCAATGCAACTAATAAAGAAGAGAGAACTTCAACAGCAAGAAGCAGAACTTCGTAAGAAAAAGATTGAAGAAGAAATGAAAGTTCAAAACATCGATCATAAATTTGCGAGTCATATTGATGCTGTTGAAATGCAATTGAAAGTGAGCACTGTTGGTCTTGTTACACTCGATGAAATGAGAGCAAAACAAGAAACAATTGTGCAAGAACGTGAAAGAAAACTCGCACAAAAAGAAAAAGAGAAACATTCAGAAAAACTCAAAGTGCTGGAAGCAAAAGAAGCTGAAAAATCAAAGCAAAGAAAGCAAATTCAAGCTTTATCATTTAGCTTGGATAAAGATGAGGAAGATGAAGAAAGTAAAGAAGATTCAGGCTCAGATTGGAAAGAACATGAGCCAGTTAAGAAAAAAATTAAAAAGAATCCAAATGTCGACACAAGTTTCTTACCTGATCGTGAACGTGAAGAAGCTGAAAATAAATTGCGCGAACAATTGCGTCAAGAATGGACAGAGAAGCAACGAGCATTAAAAGATGAAGATATAGAAATTACATTTTCATATTGGGATGGAAGTGGACACAGAAAAGCAATAAAAATGAAAAAAGGACACAGCATTTATCAATTTCTTCAAAAATCACTTGATGAAATTTTGCGTAAAGAATTTCCCGAACTGAAAACTGTTTCAGCTGATCAACTGATGTATGTGAAAGAAGATTTGATACTGCCACAACATTATACTTTTTATGACTTTATTGTGACAAAAGCAAGAGGAAAATCAGGACCATTGTTTACCTTTGACGTAAAAGATGATATTCGAATGGTGTCAGATGCAACAGTTGAAAAAGAAGAATCACATGCTGGCAAAGTACTGCTTAGATCTTGGTATGAAAGAAATAAACACATTTTTCCTGCCAGTCGTTGGGAACCTTTTGATCCTACTAAATCATATGATAAATATACTTATAAAGATAAAAAAGAGAAATGAATAAATTTAAAGTACAAATCTGATTATTTGATACTTTCATTAGTTATTTTTCAGACAATTTTCGAACTACTTTGCAGATTAAGTGTTTCTAAATCTATGTTTTTAGCACCAAAAAGCATAATTTCATTATTGAGTGTTCAAGCCCTGTAAATATAAACAATTGCACAGTTTCCAGAACCTTACACAATTCTACGTTTCTAAAAAAATTTTCATTTACTTCCCACAGACCTTTTTTTTGTGGGAGCACGAAAGTTTAAAATAATTAAAGAAATTCGCTAAGAAATTTATCTCAAAAGACCTCGAAAATAGCGAAAACTTTTAATTTAATTTCTTCAGTTTACTTTTAAGTTTTTCATGACAACAAACTTGTGTGTTTAAGTCGATATTTAGAAATTTCTAAAAAAAGTGCGTGCAAAAGAGGAAAAAAAAAACAAAAACAAACGAGTGAAAATCAAATTGTAAAAGATTTTAATGCAACATTTAATAATGAACATGTAAAAAGTCATCAACGATAACAAACTACACACAAATTTTAAAAAAGAATCGTAGGAAAAACTAAATTTTTTGTTGATTTATAATTTTTGAATATTAAGAGGAAAAAAAACGAGGACAAAAAATGACGACAGCAGCTGAACTTCCAAAAAATCTTCAAGATTGTTACTTTTACTATTACTCCACTTGCAAAAAGGGTGCAACGTGCTCATATAGGTTGGTTGTGATTCATTTTAGGGAAAAATTTTATCTCACATGCAGCACCTTTAATTAACCTTCACATTTTACAGACACGAACCAGCTGCCCTTGGCCATGAAGAAACCTGCAAGTTGTGGCTGGAAAGCAAATGTTTCAATCGTCAATGCACAATGAGGCATATGAAAATTCAAGTAAAATTTCAAAGCTTTTACTTTTTTCAATTAAATTTAAAGCAAATTTCAATTTTTTTTTTAGAAACCACGATCGCAAACAAAATGCTATTGGGAAGATCAACCTCAAGGTTGTATGAAGCCACACTGCGTGTTTCAACATCGCTTGCCGCGTCGTACTAATGTCGCAGGAGGTAGTGGTGGTCAAGGATTGCTTCAATTGCCAGCAACAATTGGTGCACCAGGTGGTTTAATTCTTGTGCCACGCATCTTGTGAGGACGACAAAAGATTTTTTAAATTTTTTCATTGATTTTTTGGTTAATTTAAAAGAAACTTAATTTGCTAATATTCTTTGATATCACAAATATTTTGGTAAATTTAAATTATTTTACGAGCAAAATTTCAAAAAAGAAAAATTTTTAATTTTAAACTTTTTCTATTTAGATAATTTTTTTGTTATAATTCTTACTTTTGTCTGTTAATCAATTTATATAGCTAAATATTTTTAATTTATTTACATTTTTAATATCATTAGCGACAATTATTAATTTTTTCAAACAATTTAAGTTCATAAATTTGAAATTTTATTTTTAAAACGCTAGAGACAAAAAACTTGAAAGAAAAGTAAATGAAATATAGGATAGAATTAAAAAAAAAAACACTGCGGATAAAAATATTAAGAAACATTTTTCGTTTTAGAGTTAAAAATTTTTCACTTTCACTAAAATCATAATTTAGGCTGCATTTAAAAAATTTTACACATAGCAAAAAAAAGCATTTCTAATAATTTTGTCATTTCATGCGTACTATAAATCTTATATTGTTGTTATTTATAGATAACCTACGAGAAAAATTTTTAAAAGTAAAACAAATATGAAAAATTCACTGGAAAATTTTTTATTATAATTTTCCTTTTACTTATGGTTAATAATTTTTATAAATTCATTGAAGTTTCCAAACATAAAAGAAAGAAAACCCTTGAGAACTTATTCAATGAGCTCTATTAAAAATATTTAAAATTTACTTTATTTGAGCTTTCAAAATTTGAATTTCTTTGGAGAAAAAATAAATTTTTATATGTAAAAGCATCAAAAAAAGCTTTTTTTTACAATATTTTATAAACAGTTTTAATAGAATACTTATCGCTTACTAAAAACAAAATAAATTTTCATGAACAAAATTTTATTTCAATTATTTGCTTTTTATCTATAAATTTTACTATTCAAAAGTCAATTTTGTGAAATTTTGATATCGAAGGCAAAATTCTTGAGTTTCTTTTAATTTTAAGATATGCAGAAATATTTTCAACAAAACATATGATATGAAAATTTTTGTATGAAAAATATTGAAACTTTTTTTGCAATTTTGATAGAATTCGCACTCCTTGCTTTTAATACTTCAAACGAAAACCGATCATAGTTATCATTGAAAAATTTGGAAACATAAAATCAAATTTGATCTTTTTGATACTTTTTTTTAATGACGTTCGTATCTCTTGATTATTACAATACTAAATATCATGCAATAAATGCTTAAAAATTTAACTATTATTTAATAAAAAACAAAATAATTTATTGTTCAAAATCCTTGATATGATTTAATTTTAAAATTATTTAATATTTTAAACTTCACTATTTTCCACAATTTTTGTCTTTTTTCCAAAAATATTTCTGAAATGTAAACTTATCTTCTTTTCTTACTTTATTCGAATCAAATTTGACACATTATGAAGATGACTAAATTGGATAACCTAAAAATGGTCTTAAAAATTTATAAATTAAATTTTTGAACAATATCAGATCTGAAAGAACAAAATGTGTCTCTTTTGATTCTAGTATAAATACAGTTCGGCAACATGCGTATAAGAAGAAGAAGTAAGCGCACTTTTCTTTCTTTTTCAAGCAAAAAACAGAAAAATGAAGATTATGAGCGTAATTCTTCTTCTTATACTTATTTTGCCGAACCTTAAATATAAACCATTAAAAATTGTAAAATGTGCTTTTTCGGATATTATGTAACACCCATGATGGAAAAAATAATATTTGAGTTTGCGATATGTTTCATATCAAATTGCTTGATGACAAGAATGAATAAATTGATGAATTTGTGTTACAAAATAACCGAAAATAAGAGAATACTTGCTATGAAAAAAACATTTAATCATTTGAAAAATCAAAGGAAAAAATAGAAAATTTAAAAGTGAAAAATAAATGAAAACTTTATATGCAAAAATCATTTTATTTCTTTAATCTTTCAGTTACACTTTTCAATAATTTCACTTTTGAGTATATCAAAACTTTCACTATTTTTAGCTGCAAAATCAATGCAAATATTTTTCTCAAAACTTACAAATTTCAAAAATTGCAATGACATTAAAACATGTGATTCGATATGTTTTAGTCGATTTCCATATAAACTTAATTTTTCCAACTTAAAATTGTTCACAAAAACTGAATTACTTAAAGTTTCAATGTGATTTAAGGGAAGCCATAAAGATTTTAAATTTACAAACTTTTCAATATCATCCGAATTTAATTCTTTTAAACCGCATCCAATAATTTGAATTGCAATTAAATTTGGCAAAAATACATGAAGATTACTTGGGAAATTTGTAAAATTTTGATATCGAATGTAAAGTCCTTGAGTTTCATTTAAAGGATTTGAAATTATTTCCAAATTTTGATTATGAAGAATTCTTGAAATTGTAACATTTTTACTATTTATTGCTGTTCCTTTTCCGCTACATGTATAATATTTTTCACCTTGATGACTCATGATTTCCATTGCACAAAAAATTTCATTTGGTAAATGACAATTCATATTGATTTCATTTTTTATTTCTTCAAAATGGACTGAAATGTAAAATAATAAATAAAATGAGATTAGATTTTTTGAAAATTTTAGAAATTTTCTAAAAAATAAAAATTGAACTATTTTTTACAAGCTAATGGCTTTAAAACTATGCCTTGGGTTAAATAGTCAGAATCTACTTTAGCTTTTTTACAATTACTTTTTCCAATAATAGTCTCATTTCTACTGTTTTTTTTCTATTTATCGCAAAAGGAAAATTTTTTCAATTTTGATTTTACATTAGTAATTTTTTTTAGTGAATTAAGATTGTTTGCTTGAATGTCTCTATTTGAAGCGTTTATAAAATATTTTTAATTTTCAAATATTACAGCAAAAGAAATTTGTTGTTTAAAAATTTATTAATTAGGCGAGAAAAATTTAAAAATCCTTTGATAGCGAATTTCGATTTATATTAAGAGTTCTTACTGCCTGAGTTTTCAAGCTTCTTTTTTTTAAATGATAAAATAATTTTAAATCATAGTCTAAAAAGACTCATTTGGAAAGAAAGCAACCAAAACCAATAAAATAAATTCAACGCTGCCTGAATTTGTTTAGTAGATAAAAATTTTTAACTTACGATAACCAACTTTTCCATAATGATGTTTATCAACGCAATAATTTTTCTTCAAATTTAAATTCTGCATGAGAGGAAAAACAGTGAAAATTTCTCCATCAATAAACTTTAATTTATTATTTTGCAAGTCAATCCATTCAATTTTTGGGTTTGCTTTGAAAACATCAGGCGCAAGAATTTCAAGCTGATTATAGCCAGCATAAATGTATCGTAATTTAGGAAATTGTTTCAAATTTTCATATTTCAAAACTTTAAGTCCACAATGATGAATCCAAATGGCTTGAAGATTTGTCAAATAATTTCCAATGCGTGCAGGAATATAATAAAAAATTATTCCTCGCACCCAAAGCATGTCAACTGCTTCATTAGAATTTATGTCTTGATGAACACCATTGACATTGTCTATCGATGTTGTTTCAACTTTAATTATAGTTGCCTCTTGAACTTTGCACTGATAGGCGTTGCCGATTATTGAGTAAAATGGTCCATTTGTAAAGCTACAGTAAAGTGTCACATAAGTATGTGATGAAATTTGTGAAATTAAAACTAAATTGATGACAAAAATTACTTGAAAAATTCTAAAATATACAAAACAAAAATTTTATAAAACAGAAAATCTTAAAAATACGTCAAACTCACTTAATCATTTTACTATAATTGAAAACAATAACAGAGAAATAAAAACCGATGATGGGAATTTTATTAGAAATTTTTATGAGAGTAAATAGCTGAGATTTTTGAGAGAAAGAGAAAAAGTGTGATTGACAAGAAAATATAAATTGGTTTATATACAAACTATTAAATGCCTAAATTGTTTAAATTGAAAATTTTCAAACAATTAAGATGAAGAAGATTTAAATTTATTTGAAAAATTTTGATAAATTATTTTCGCACTATTGTTTGATAGATAAAAAACTAAATATAAGCAAATTAAAAATTTAAAAAGAAATATCAATTGTTGAGTGAGGAGTAAAAACACGATAATTATATTTATTTTAAGCAAACAGGGCATAAAAAGCTGACTATGATAATAGTAAAAATAACAGAATTCCACTTTTTTAATATATTTAATTTACACTTACAAACAGTGTTTAAAAGAATTAAAATTTGCATATTTGAAAAGCTAAAAAAAATTTATTGTCGACTGTTAAAACAAAAAACTAAAGACTGAGAATTCTTAAAAGCAAAATTTGATATTTTAATTAACTTCTTAAATAGGCTTAAATTAATTGACAAAGAATAATAATATTTTTGAATT
>JACWBX010003395.1:53034-63744 GCA_014622435.1 Polypedilum pembai
AAAATTTCCATTCGATAAAATGATCATTTTTGCAATTTCAGCTCTGTAGCCACCACTACCAATGAATGAAAAAAGTTGCAGAAAATAAAGTTTTTCAAAAGCGTTCTTCAAATTTTCTTCATTGCCATCAAAAGCTTGTGAACATTTTTTCCCTGTAGTTTCAGTCATTTCAAAATCGCCAAAATATTCAGAAAATTCTTCACGATCATTGCAAGAACAGTTTTGTAACGAACTTGAGGCATTTTTGAGATTTCATCAATTTCATCCGAAAGATCTTCAACTTCTTCTTTCACACAATTTTTGTCACTATTTTTCACCAAATCAACAAAAGTTTTGTTCAAATTATCAACAATTAAATTTGCTTCTTCACCTTGAATTGAAGCATTTTGACCTTTTGATGAGCTAAAACAAGCAATATAAAAGATTAAAGTTATTAAAAACTTTTTCATTATGTTTTTGTAGGGTTAAATACAAACTCAAACTGAGCATAAAAATCTTTTAGTCTTTAATTTTAAATAAAAAAGAGAAAATTGAATTTTTGAGAGTTAAAAATGTCAAATTTGATAGCGAAATACTGAGAGATTTTAGTAAATAGAAAAAACACCTTTGATAATTTTATACAACAGTCATTAAAAAATCATCAGACTTGTAAACAATTCTCAAATCAAGATATACTGTCAAAATTATCCATGAGGAAAATTCATGAATTTAAGCATAAAAATTTCTATTTTCCATTTTTGAGACTCACAAAAGTTTTTGACATTTCATGACCAAATAAATCTTTATAAGTTTTATAAAATTGTTAAGTTTATTCTGTTTAAAAATATCAATGAACTATCTGTAATTTTAGTAAAAGTTCATATATAAATTTTTTTTTTGTGGCTCAAATAGTACGACATCAATTTCAGCTCAAATAACTGAAAAAAGGGTTATTTTAAGATTTCTTTACAAAGTTTATTGACAGTTCAATAGAAGAGTTAACACTCGGCTGTTAGATTTGATTGTAAAATAATTAAAATTCTTTTAATTATATTCAGTTAAATCAATTTAAGTTGAATAAATAAATTTTCATATTTTTATAAAAAGTTTTATCTAATAACTCACAACAATTTATAACTTTGTAACATTTTGCATTTTTTCTAACTATTCATTCTGCAATATGAAACCAATAAAACAGTTTTTTAAAACTATACTTCCAATTGAATTGAAAAACGGAAACTATTTATCAGCATTTATTTCTTACTGCCACAAAAAAGTTTATTGACTTCGAACTTTTCAATTTATAAATCTGTGCAAAATTTTCATATCAATTTGATTACACTTTTGAAAAATCTTGAAAACAGTTTTAGTTTACTTTTTTACTGTTTTCTTTATTTAATTTTTTGTTTTTCATTTTGATTCAAAGAGTTTTTGTGTTAAAATTCAAAATTATCTAAAACACTAATAGAATATTACGTCCTTCATATAACAAAGTAACATTATGAATGGCATTTTAGCATAACGTTGATTTATGCTCTATTTCTCACACAAATACACATACACATGCAATAATTGCTCCAAGTTTTCATTCTCTTCGACATAAATAGATATATTACAATCTATGACAAGCCATGAGACATGATGAGCTACAAAATTGATACTCTTGTTTCATCAAAGACTTGAAAAATGAAACTGAAACAAAAAAAATTTTTTTGAAAAAATAAAAAACTCAAATTAATATTACATAAATTTTAAAATAATGTCAATAAAAAATGAAAAAAATTAAAAGGTAAAAATTTGGTGAATTTTAAATTTCTAATTTTAGTTTTTATTAAATATTTGTATATTTTTCATTTAATTACATATAAATTTTTATTTTTTGAAATAAACAAGGCGTGCATACTTTTAGACTTAAGTTTTATTTCGTTAGATAAACAGTAATAAAGATACTTTGAAATGTCTTTGCTGTGTGGAATTTAAAACCGCATCTTCTGTTTTTTAATGAAATGCTCTTACAACTTAGTAGAAGTTGTTCAAATTATCTGCTCAAATTACCTTTGCAAACAGGACTTACTTTATCATAATATAAATTTCAATACATTGATTTTACATTATTAACGTTGAATAAAATATTTTTCTTTTTTAATTATTTACTCAAATGAAATTCTATGATACAAATCCACACAAATAAAAATAATTTTAGACCTTTGATATATATTTCTATTACAAAGAATTTTTTATTATTTTATGCAAGGAGTTAAAACTTTTCATAAACAAAATAAAGTAGTCATTGAAAAATGTTTTTTATGAAAAGTATCAAAAATGTTTTTGATGTTTTATGATATTATTTTCGATAGAGTTCACACCCTTTGGTTTTATGAATTTAAAATTTTTAAAAAATCTAATTTTTCTCATCGTTTGAATAAAATTAATAGAAAAAATATTCGTAATATAATTGAATTTAGTAAAATTAAAAACATTATTTCATTTTAAAAATTGTTTCTACGTAATTGTCAATTGATACTTAAAAAATGTATGTGAATTTAAAATTTTTTTACTTGATTTTGAAATGAAGAAAAATTTTCAAAAATTTTTGATGACACAAATGTTCTTTTGAATAATTCACAGTTTATTTAACACTAGTTTGAAAAAGAATTGAATCTAAATTCTTTTCTTAGAAATTTTACTTATCTATCAATTTAAATTTCTTTTTAAAACAATTATTTCATGTTTCATTATGTGCTCGTGATTTATGCTCAGCTAAGTAAACACTATTTGCAAATCTCATTTTACATCCGTTCACTTGACAAACATATCTGAAATTTTCATGACTCTTTAGGTGCTTTTTTATATGATCAAGTCGTTTAAAAATTTTATCACATTTTGTGCAAGAAAAAGTTTTTTCTGTTTTAAAATTTTCCAATACTTTTGAATTTCGTGTGATAATTTTGTTATTTTTTGACTTATAATTTTCTGATTGATTAATTTCTTCTTCATAGTCTGAATCTGTTATTGAAGTTTCTTCATCATTTTCAGAAGATTCTGAACTATCATCATAGGAAACTTCGCTATAGTCAGAGACAAAAGATTTTGCATAGTGAACTTTTACAGTTTTTTGTGAATCATCAAAAATTTCACCAATTGCTCTAGCACGACTTTGACTTCTTGTCCTCATTCTCCTTGCATATAAAACTTCTTGAAATTCTTTAAAATGTGCTCTTGACTTATGCTCACTTAAATTCTTTTTTCGTGGAAATTTCATACCGCAAGTGTCACACAAATATTTAAAATTTTCATGTTCTTCTAAATGCTGCTCAAATTCAATTTTCCAAATGAATTTCATATCACATTCGATGCATTGAAAATGTTTCTTGTAAGCCATTTCATTATTTTTATGTTCTGCAATTTTTAGATGTTTTTCAAGCACTTTTTTCATTGGAAATCTCAGCAAACATTCTTCACATTTATAAATGAAATTTTTATGATTTTTCAAATGCTTATAATAAAATTTTGATCTTTCAAAATTCATACCACATAAGTAACATTTTTGTTTACTTGCTGTGAAAGATTTTGGTGGGTCGCCATGACCACTTTTCCATTGATGAAATCGTAAGTATTTTGCTTTAGAAAATTTCATGCCACACGAGTCAACACAAGGAAATTTGAATTTATCATGATGCTCTAGATGGTATTTAAGTCCTCGTAAAGTTCTCAACTTTCGGCCACACATAGTGCAATTTAAATTTCCTTTTTTAATAGGGTTTTCATGTCCAGTTTTTGCTTGATGAATTTTCAAATATTTTGACATTGAAAATTTCATGTTACAAACTGAACATTCAATTTCAAAGTAAGAATGATTCATCAAATGTCCATAAAATCCGATGCGAGTTTTAAATTCCATATCACATTCAGGACACTTTGTTCTAGGACCAGTAAATAATTTGTATTTATTTTTATGACCTGTTTCATCTTGATGAATTTTTAATTCAATGAAAGATGAAAATTTTAGTCCACATTCGAATGTGCAGCTGTAATTGAGATTTTTATGTCTCGAATTGAAATGATGGTTGAGAGCTTGAACTGATTCAAATTTGAATTTGCAAATGTTACACTTCAAATGTTGAGTATTTTGACTTTTCTTCCATTGTAATTTTTGCATGTCTTTAATTGATTTTTGAGTTAAATTTTCAGTTTTCACTGTTGAATTTTTCTTTTTTAATGTCTCTTCGACGTTTAAAACATTTTTAATTAAATTATTTTCCGATTCAGATATTTTTTTATCCACATCATTTCTATGTCCTGCTTTCACTTGATGCTCTTGCAAATCCATTGTACTTGAAAAATCCTTTGAACATGTTGGACATTTGAAAAGAGAATTTTTGTGCTTTGCTAGATGCCTTTTTAAGTAGTCATTACGATGAAATTTTAAATCGCATTTCGTGCACTTGATTTTTTTTTCTATGTTTAGAAAAATAGAGACAAAAGTTTAAAATTTAATTTTTCAACAAATTCTCTTGAAAATTTTTAAAGTTATTTGATTTAGAGAACATTAAAGCAGTTAAGAGAGAAATAATTTTCACTGTTTTTCGGTGTCCAAGGATTTTATTTTCTTACGAAAAAATTAAAATATTTTTACCTCCATGCAACACTTTATGGCGTCTTAGACTATTTTTTGAAGAAAAAACCAAATCACAAATGTCACATATAAGCTTATCTTCTTTGTTTCTCAGAAAATGCTTATTATAAATTTTGATGAAATCAATTGACTTCTTTCTTAGATGAGTTTTACTTTTTGTTATTGGAATCATTTTGAATTGCGGTTCCATTTTTAAATTATTTTTTTAAAAAATTAATTTATTAATCTCACAAATAAATTTGTAGTGTTGATTGAACAACGAATCTCATAAGACTGAAAATATTCTACTTTTCCAATGTATTGGAATGAAATTTAAGAAGTTGAAGTCAGCATAAAATGTTGAAGAGAGAATGACAAAAAAATTTAATGTTTACAAATAAAATACATTTGTGTGAGTTTCATGTGAGATAATGAGATGAAATTATAATCAGAAATGTTATGACTCCAATTTATCTTTAAAGTCACTTTTGTTGGAATTATAACTCTATTAATGTCCAATGCAAAACGAATTTCTAATAATTTTGAGTAAAATTATTGTGAAGAAGTAAAACATATGAAAATTAAAAGAATAAAAAATCTTTTTATAAATGTTAAAGAAAGATACAAAAAAAACTTTAGGAACATATGAAAATTTTAAGATTTTTTTAGAAGAAGTTAAAATTTACCAAAAATTTTATTATATGCTTAAAAGTCTTATTTTACATTTTGTGTTATTCTTAGCAATTTTTTTTGTTAAATTTATGAAACATTTATGATTACATGTCTTAAGTGTAATAAAAAAGTAATAATGGTTGTTTTTAAAATTGAGTTTAAATTTAATTGAGTATAAATTTTTGTAATTAATATTTAAAATTTTAAAAATTATTTGCTTGTTATAAAAATTTATCAAACAAAGACAAATTTTTGAAAAACTAAAAATTTTCTCACAATTTTTTGATATTTTTTTCATTTGAAATTTATTTAAATTAATGAACAAGAACAATAAACTAAACTATTTAAAGGTCAATAAATAATTTAAATTATTTTAATCTATATATTTATTTATTATTGATACCAGTGAAATAATAAAATTCATTATAAAGTTGACAATGTCAAAAATAGAAATTACATTTATTTAAGAGTTTTAAAGCAATTAAAATTTAAAAAAAGTGTAATTTATTCATATAATTAAGTATTTTTGTAAAAATAATTTGTGTATTTCTTACTCGCAATAAATGTCCATGTATGCATTTTATGTGAATCTTATTTGTTACAAAAAGTTGAAATATAATTTCTTTTCAGATGTCTCTTTAGAAAAAATTTTACCGTTCTTTAAATAAGAAAAGAATGATCTGACTTAAAATGGATTTTGTTCAAAGGCTTTTAAAAAATTCATCAAAAATATCTTGAACACTTTCATTTATAACTGGATTTATATTTGAATTTTCGGAAATTTTATCTATTTCAGATTCAAAATCTTTTTCTGACATTTTCACATTATTTTCAGAGTCATTACATTGATTTGTTGCAGCTCGCGAACTTTCATGGTCGACATTAGAATTTTCCTCTGTTTTGATTTCTGAAACTTGTTTAGGATCATCAGAATTTTTCAAATCATTTTCACAATTTTCACATAATCTTTTTTGACTTTCATCAGAATGACTTTTTTGCTTATGTTCTTTTAAATTTTTCTTATGTGGCATTTTCACTCCACAAAACTCACATAAATATTTGAATTTTTCATGCGGTGCTAAAGTTGGCTCAATTTCATCTTCCAAAGAAAATTGCAATCCGCATTTACTGCAATTAAAATATCTTTTGAAATTCTCTTCCGCATTGTTATGGCTTGCTATTTTTTGATGTTCCTCAAGCATTTCTTTGAATGGAAAATATATTTGACATTCTTCACATTTATAGAAGAAATTTAAAAGATTTTCTTCTAAAATATTGTGAAAAAATTGAGGATTTTTGAAACTTAAATCCAATTTGGTTGCTGCGGGTGAAAATTCATGAATATTTTCCTGTTGTTGAGCTTGCATGGATGTTATGTCACTTGTTGGGTCATCATAAGAAGTTTTAAATTTTTCTTGATTTTTCAAATGATACGAAAATGTTTCTTGAGTTTTCAATTTTTGGTTACATATTGGACATTCAAAATTTTCATCTTTTGGTGGATTTTCATGTCCAGTTCTTGCTTGGTAAATATATAAATGTTTATGCATTGAAAATTTCATATTGCAAACTGAACATTCAATGTCATAGTAAGAATGATTCAACAAATGGCCATAAAATCCGATGCGAGTTTTAAATTCCATATCACATTCAGGACACTTTATTCCAGGACCAGAGAAGAATCTGAATTTTCTGTTATGACCAAATTCATCTTGGTGAGCCTTTAAATCGATATAGGATACAAATTTTAGACCGCAAGATTTTCTACAGTAATAGTTGAACTTTTTGTTTTCAGATTTCTTCAAATGTTTCGTCTGATTTTCACTTGAATTTTCTTTGAATTCATCCGCTGCCATGTTTTTCACAGTTTCTGAGCTACGATCTTCTGAAATCTGATGTTTTTCCAGTTTGACAATGCTTGGTACTTGAATTTCTTCTGTTTCTAAATTTTCCATCTTATAAAGTTTTCTGTCACACTTTTGATTTTGTTGAGTTTTTTCTAAAAATATTTTTAAAGAAATTAAATAATTTTATTAATTATGGAAATAAATATAAGTTCAAAAATCGAATAGTCTTATGAAATGGGCAAGAAAATGATTTTGAAACAATTACACTCTAAGAAAAACTTTAACGATATCATGAACCAAGTAACATATTTTAAATTTACATAGCAGACGAAATCACTAGCTATCATTTTTTGCTATCACCTAGTTGTTGATAATGTACCAGCTAGTCGAAGTGATTGATCTCGCAAAGAAGCGAATCTGTGACTGATTTCACATCATATTTTTAAATTTCACGCAAAGTTTATCATAGATAAAAAGGGAAAAAAATTCTTAAACAGTTCTAAATGATTAATTTTTCTGTGTTTCATTTAAATAACAAGGAAAGTTTCGTAAGAAACATTTGAGTTGAAATATTCTCAAATTTCTTTGTTATTAAAAGTTTTTAATAGAAAAATAATTTGTGTATTTACACAATGTAACTTTATACCACAATATAAATGAAACAGTTGTGACATTTTAAAGAACGGAAAAGTTTTTATAAAACACCAAAATCTTTCAAAAATTGTGAAATTTTGAAAAATTTAAATATTAATAAAAAAATTATTGTCATTAATAAACACATAATTAAATTTGCCAATTATTTTATATCACATTATATAGTATCTAAAAACAGAGTTACAATTCGACGGATTTTCTTCACAATTTATTTTTGATTTTTTATGTACTTTCTTTAAAACTTTTTAATTTTTCGCAAATTCAACAAAAATCTGCCATTGATAGCTTATTTTGAAGCTGTTTATCAGTAAAACAGCTCATAAAAGAAATTTTGAAGAAGTATATAATATTACAGCAATTTGTCAAGAAAATCTTCAGATTTTGGCTATACAATTCTGTCCAAAAACTTATTATCAAAATCTTCTCGCTTATTTCTAATTTAAACAATTGATATTTTTAATAATTACCATCACAAAATCCACAAAAATAATTTTTTCTTGCATTTTTCGGAAGACGTTTATTAACTTTCCTTCTTAAATAAGTTTTGCTTTTAGTTATTGGAATCGTTTCTAATTGTGGCTCCATATTTAAAAATTGAAAAAAATTATTCTTTAACACAACTTTCAATGTTTACTGATCAATTAATTTAAGAAGACTGAAAATTGTTTTAATTTCTTTGTAGTATGCACAGAATGATGCTAAAAGAGAACGATAAAAATATTTGATGTTTACAAATCAAAAAGACATTTGTGTGAGTTACGTGTGAGATGAAGTTGAAACACTTGAGGAAATCAATTATGCTTAAATTTATATCGCTTTAATTATTTCGGCCAAAGCCTGAAAAATTCTTTGATTTCCGTTTAGTTTCCATGTTTTGATGCAGAAAACTACATTTTATTGCTTTCATTTAGTTCAATCAAAGTTGAAATAAATTGATATTATTTTATTTGAAAACTGAAGTTGCCATACAAATAAAAAAAGCAAAAAAATCAAAAGCAAAATCTTTCTCAGGCCTTGACTTCAGCGACTTCAGTACTACAAAGTCTTATTTTGTCTTCTTTATCGCTAAATTTAATTTAGGATTACTTATGATATGATTTATTTTTATGTATGAAGGAAATAATTTCAAAACATAAAATGTCTTTAGCTGTAAAATTAAAACTAAATTAAAAACTTTTAAAAATAATCAAACTTCAATAATTTTTAATTGATTGTTTAATTTTCATCAATTATATATTGATGAATCTTTAATTACTGTATTGTCTACTACTGCTGCAGTGGTTACTGTTTAAGACTTAGTTTCAGAACTGTCTTTTGCCTCAGTTGTTTCCTCTATTGGTTGTTCAGTTGTTTCTTCAGCTTCAGTTCTTGTGATGTAGTGTATCACTAGGTTTGAAACGACTGTTTGTTGATGATGAATTTTGAAATTCGTTGAGCAAAAATATTTTTTAACATGTGACGACTATTGAAAATCTTATTTAGATTATTTTACGTTTTTTACCAAACTATTCACAAAAATTCGAATAAATTAAAACACAATTAGATTCACACTATCTATTGACACTCAGAACTTTATTTATTTGTTCTTTTAACTATTTTTACACAACTATTTTAGACTAACATTGTACTTATGTTGTATGTATGAGAAGTTTCCTATCTCCCTGTATGTCTGAGTCTTCTATCTAAGGCTATAGTGGTAGTTTCAGTAGATTTGCACTACAGGTGTTACTAAACTAGTTGTTGTAAACCTTGTTGGCAACAAATTTAATGAAAAACCACCATGCTGATGTTTTTCAATCTCAACTTTTTCTTGTTCGCCTGGAGCTGCTGATGCAACTGTTGCTAATGCAACGATACAAATTAAAATTGTCAATTTTAACATTTTTTCAAATGAATTTCCAAGTTAAAGTTTAAAACTGCAACTGCTGCTTTCTACTGATAATTCGCAATCTTTTATATTCGATTAAAATCAACTTGAGAGACACTTGAAATGATATTTGCACAAAATATTTCATACTATAATGATTCAACTGGAAAGTTTTATAATTTTCATTACACAAAAATCACCTGAATTGCTTTAGTTTCAACAAGTGGAATATCCATTAACAATAAAAACGTTTACATTTCATGACGCAAATTATGATGATTAAACTGATCTACTCTCTATTTTATATATAATGAAATTTATTTATTTTTAAAACAACAATTTTTATTATATTTAATTAAAAACAATAAATTTAGTCAGTATATTCGTTACAATAAAATATAAAATTGTTTTACGACTTATTAAAGTTCACCTAATTTTCAGTTGGATATTATTGAAATCAATTAAAAACGATAAATTAAATTTTAGTTGATTTTAAACATCTAATATTTTATTTTAAACCAGCTTAAAATAGTTAAATTTTAATTATTAGAAAATAAAACACGAAAAGATTTCAGACTTTGAGTAAAACTAACTTTTTATTCAATTTAAAACGTCCTTGACATTGTCACATGGAAGTTAAAATTCACAAATGAATATGAATGCCGTTTTTTCACTATGAACAAACTTTCTACTTAATCATTCAATTAAACAAGAGTCAATATTGAGCTAATTTTAGAACTGAATTCAATTAGATGAAGTTTGAGCATATTTTGTTTCCATCAAATATAAATAAAAATGATGTTTTTTAGAAAGTGTAATTTAATTGTAAATTAAATTTTTAGCGCATTTTTGGAAAAAAAAAATGCAGCTTATACATTCACTTTGGCTGGCTGGCTGGCTGGCTGTTCGGGTGAGGAACGAGATCTCGAAAACTATAATAGCTAGAGACTTGCGGTTTTTTGTGTTAGATTTGTGCTATCGAGTTACTGGCTTATCGCTTAGTTAGAAAGCTGTCACTTATTGCATTATTCGGGAAATTGCGAAATAAAATTTCCATATTAAAAATTGTAAACAAA
>JACWBX010003396.1:5694-22432 GCA_014622435.1 Polypedilum pembai
CATGGTTCACCGGCATGAACTGGCTTGAACTTCAAAAAATCTCTTTTGATGGCTCAACTACGCGTCGAGACCTTTCCAAAAAGCCCTCGATCATTTTTCAGGACTTTCCGTTCTCGAGTTATGAACAGTCAGTAAAAACATTTTTGTAGTAAATTTCAAGTAAATTTATTCGAATAATTTTTATTTTTTACTCGAGTAAATTTAGTTGAATTTTACTTATTTGCAATTAAAATTAATAACGATTTCGGACTCTGAAAAAATCATCTTGTCATTTCATCAAGATGATATTGACAAGGGAAATGCACCCGTTTTTTTCCCGGTATTTTTTACTAAAAACTACTAGTGCATTCCCCTTGGATATTGATAAAGTTCATATTTTAGCTAAATTTTTATTTTCTTAATTGGTCGAAATTCATTCAAATTTCTTTGTCTAGAATTAAAATATTTTTTTGTCTACATTTTGAATTTTGCTTTTACAATCAAATTTGCCTGTTTTAACAACTTTAATTCAACCAGTCTGCCAGCCAAAGTAAATTTATAAGCAAGGGAAAAGAATTTCAACTTGATGAAATTTTTTTACAGCTTTTTACAAAAGTTCTTTTGTCTTACTTATAAGTTTGCATTTTCTATACAAAAATTAAAATTCTAATAAATTTTTAGGTCATTGTTTTGAAAATTCTGCTGAAGTTTTCATCTTAGCTGGCTTTAACAACAGTCATTTGGAGTCTTATACATTTTTTGATCAAGTTTCATCAAGCAATGTTAGTTTACATCCATCATACAATTCTACAACAATTTCTAATGATATTGCATTAATTCGACTTTCTCATAATCTCACTTTTAATCTCGTTCTTCAAAAAATTAAACTTCCTTCATTAAATTCAATTTTTAACAACAAGACAGGAATTGTGAGTGGTTTTGGAGTTTATAGTGATGTAAATGCAACAACTTCGAATGTTCTTCGTTATACTTTTGTGACTGTCACTAATGGAAGCACTTGCAGTTTGTCTTATGGATCGAATTTCTTCAATAATGACAAACAACTTTGTATTGACACTAAAAATGGTCATTCTTCATGTAATGGTGATAGTGGAGCAGGTTTAGGTATTTTTGAGAACAATGTGTTGACTTTAGCTGGAATTGTAAGTTATGGAAGCACACAAGGTTGTGAATTAGGAAATCCAGAAGTTTATACAAAAGTTAGTGCTTATCTGCAATGGATTGGAAATAAAACTGGAATTTTAGTTTAATAAACATTTATTTATCCACAGCTTTAGTATTTTAAATACCATTCATTTTACATTCAAGTCTTTTTACTTTTCTTTTTTTTTCGTTTCGAATTTTTAAAATGATTTAATTTTAAATTTTTGATTAAAAAATTTAATTTAACAAATAAAATAAATCTCAAAAGTTACAAAAAAATTTTGAATTTCAAGAAATATTTTGACAACAAGTCTCGAAAAGTTCAAACTTTTTTGAATAGTTTTTAAAAGTTCAAAAATATTTTGAAGTTCAAAAAAAGAATTCAAAAAAAGTTTCAAAATTCAAAAAGTATTTTGAAAATCAAAAATACAAACACCAAGAAAAAAGAATTTACAATTTTTTGTCTTTTTGTGGTAAATTTTGCATAAATAAATATTTTCACAATTTGTCTAAGTGTCCATTCTTCTGTTGAAAACAAATCACAAAAGTTCAAATTTTTTTGAATAATTTTTGAAAGTTCAAAATTCTTGCAAATAATTTAAAGTTCAAAAAATATTTTGAACCCAATTATGAAAATTTAAATTCTTTCAAAAAGTACAACAGAGACAGACATTAAGGCAAAAGAATTTATCATTTTCTGTATTTTTGTGCCAAATTTTGTTTAAATTCTACTTTTTGCAATTTGCCTAAAATCTTGAAAGTTCAAATTTTCTTTTATGATTTTCAAAAATTCAAAGCAGAAGTTTTTCTGCCGAATTGGCGTAATTTTATTAATTTTCTTACTGATTTGCTATAACTTTTTGTAGAAACAATTTTTTGTCAGAATTTTTTTCAAAAATGATGTTTTCAGGGGGAAAACAATTTTGTCGGAAATTTTTCTAACTCAAAGTCGGAAAAAATCGGAAAAGTCGGCAATGAATCAGAAATAAGTCGCCAAAAGCCAGAAAAATCGGAAATTTTCGACACATTTCCGATTTCCCTCCAATTGGTTTTTCCCTTGGATTGTTTACTTTCAAGCTATTTATTAGAGTAGAAAAGCTCACATAGGAACTGTTTCTAAAAGAAGATATAGAAAAGCGCCAAGAAAATGATCAAAATTGAACCAATTCGACAAAAAACTCTTATTCAAAATTTATTGATTTTAAAGTTCAAAAAATATTTCAACAAATAAACTGTGAAAGTTCAATTTTTCTTTTGAATAATTTTCAAAAGTTCAAAAAAATATTTTTGAACAAATTTCAAAAATTTCAAATTTTACCGTTAAAAATTTTTATCTTAAATTTAAGTAGTTAAAAATTCAACATTTTTATAGCCTTAGAAACATTCGTTGACAATAAGAGAAATTTCTTGAGGTGCATTAAATTTGGTGTGCAAGTTTGTAGCCATTGAATTAATTTCTATCATTATCAGAAGAAACATATGCAAATAAAATGCTTAAAATTGGTTGAAGAAAAGCTAATTTTCAAATATCACTATGAATGCTAATAGAAGACATCAAATCTTGACTAATTTTACCTTCACTTAAAACTTCTGCCATAGAATTAATAATATCAAGCAGCAACTCACGACTTAATTGTCGCATTTTTGGTAATCTTGCAACTAATGCAAAATCATGAACAACCATTCGTAGAGCATAATTTTTAATATCTGGCACATTCATTTTGTCCGATGCTTCAAGTATTTGTAAAACATTCTCATAATTGATATTATTCTCAAGATTATGCTTGCAAAAGGCTTGCAAACGATTATTTGTAAATCCATAAAAACATGGAGCTTGAAATAAATATAAACTATCTTCAGCTGGCATTTTTGTTTCACCATAATAAATAAATCTTAATAAAGAATTAAAAGCTTCTAAACTTGGCTTTACATCACCAATTTGAATGTTTACAGTGTTATCAGCTGGATTAAATGAACGAAACATTGCTTGAAAGTAAGCACAACGTGCAGCAAGAATTGATTTATGACTTGGTATTTGATGATTATCAAGAACAAGTGTGATATCACAAAATTCTTTACCAGTTGATTTTAGGAACACTGCCATGTCACTTTCAAGTGTTGTGCCGATACTTTTATCATATTTCATATCAGATGATTGTTTACTTGGGTTCAGTCTCTTACGAACACTTTCAACAATTAAATGTTTATCTAAAGCAGCAAAATCTGAACTCATAACAATGTCATAAAAATTATCTTCTTTAGTAATAAAATTTAAGCAATAATCTTTAATTAATTGAAGATTCATTTTATCAGCATTAAAAAGTGCTTCAAGAACATTTGCTTTAGCAATTTTAAACTCTAAATATTGCATACATAAATGTTCTAAACGTGAAATATTAAATTCAAGTGAAAGTAAATAAACTTGCATCATTAATGGAACAATTCGCTTATTAAAAGGATCTTTGAAGTCAATTATGTCAGTATAAATGTAAGATAAAACCATTTCAAAAGCATCAGGTTGAATATTTGGTAATTTTACTTCCAATTGTGGCATTTCAGCTGAAAATTGTGGCATTTCAGTTCCAAAAAGTTTCTCAAAATGTTGATCTCTTGATTCTTTTGCTGCTTTAATTTTTGTCTTTAAAAATTGTGAGCGAGCAGCAATGATAGCAATATGTGCTGGAATTTTAACTTCATCTGGTCCAACAATGAAAACAACATCACAAAATTGCTTTGAATGAAGAAATTTTTGAAAATCTTCACTCAATGTGTCCTTTGGATAAGAACTAAATTGAAATCTGTAAATGTCACCAGAGCGAATGTTCATTCCACCTGATTCGATTGTGCCACCTATAACGGTAAAAATAAATTCAAAAATTTAGTTCAAAAAATAATCAAAGCAAACATTTAAGTCAGTAAAGTGAACAAATTGAAGATTTTATTGTTAAACAGTGACCAAGTGTTAAAATTAGACTAAACAGACCATTTTAGTCAAGAGATAAGAACTTAAATTTGTTTGTTTAGGTTAGAATTCTTAATAAGCATTGAAACATGTTTTTTTTTTGTATAAAAAGTTTCAAAAGATTTTTTGATATTTTTGATTTTCTGCAAGATTCTACAAAAAAACAGCGAAAAGCAACGTAATACTGTGTTTTACTATGAAAAAATACGAAATTTGAGAGTTCTTGATCCCTTGGTTTTGGTATTTAAATTTGAATTGGTGCAAATTTTTTGAAATTTATTTTTGTTGGATATCAATAATAACTGTCATTTAATATTCAAATTATATTTCGTTAAGTTGCGCTTTTCAATCGTTATACTTTGTATAGTTAGTTGTTCTTTAGTCTTCGAGCAGATCAGACGAATAATTAATTATTTTTATCTTAATTCGTCTAACCGTCAAGACGTGTAATAAATAAAGTACAAAAGTATCCAATAAACTTCAAATAGATTTAAAGACTTCAAAAATTTTAAATTAAGAATTACCGTTAAAAAACATAGGAAAAAATTCGAAAAATTTATTTTTAAAAATCATTTGTCAGGGCGATAGGCCGCAAATGTTTGGCACTATTCATACAAAAATTTCTTCTTTTGCCACTTTTCTAATAAATTTTTGTCACTTTGCCAGCGTGTCTATCCCCCTGTCATTTGTATTGATTTAGATAAATATCAAGGGGTGGAAACGAACGCGATTCGATAAAAAAATCACTTGAATCGCTTGAAATCGCTTCGTTTCTACCCCTTGATGAATATTAATTGTATCTTAATAAGCAAATCAGAGTAGACATTGAAAAAAAGTTTATTGTATGAAAAGTATCAAAACACAGTTTTTGATAAACTTGGCACTCTTTGGACTGTATTAACATTTTTCATTCATTTTGAGTATTAACCCATTGATCTCTTCTTTAATTTATGTCAAAATATACGAACAAAAATAATTTCTTTGTAACGGATTTTTGAATTTTTCAAAATATTCATCAATTTTTGAAATTGCAAAAAATTCCAGTTCAAAAATTCAAACAATTTAACCGTTAAAATTTCTATTTGATCAAGTTCGTTATGAAATTTTTAAAAGAAAAATATTTTTGCGGATTTTAATTAAAAATTAGATAAATAAACATGCGTATAAGAAAAAGAATTGTGCGCATATTTACATGCATGTTCCCGAAAACTTAATAAAGATCATACCAAAAAATATAACGGTAAAAATAATTTTAAAATTTTTAAGAATTAGTTCAAAAAATAATCAAAGCAAACATGTGAGACAGATAAGTGTTTGAAATCAAAAAATCACATACCGAAAATCCACATGCTATCATTAATAACTGCAGCAGTATGAAATAATCTTCCACTTGGACAAGTAGAATCTGCAGCAGGAACAACCAAATTCCAAACTTGAGAGTCAAGATCAAAAGAATAAAGATCATTGGGTAATGTTGAGTCAGCAGCACCACCAAAAACGTAAAGATATCGATCATGTGAGACCATTGTGTGGCCATAACGTCTTGATGGAATTGTATTAGGTGAAATTGCAAAATTAGGTGAAATTCGTCGCCAGCAACGTTCTTCAAAGTTAAATTCAAAGAGAGTATTTGTAATTTGTAATCCTGATTGACCTGAGAAAACATACATGCAGCCACGAGCAACTGCAACAGGGAAATTGCATGATGTTGGTGGAACATCACCTCGTTGTTCAATTTCTTGCCATTCAAGTGGTTCACCATTTAATGGAATTCGCCATAAATCATTTAATCTATGATTTCCATCATATCCTGCATAAATCCACAAATAACCATTATAAACTGCACTGCCATGAGCACTTCTTGCTGCTGGATATTTGCTACCAACATACTTTCTTTCAACCCATTGGCCATTTTGAAATTTGTACTCAAAAAGGTCATTTTTGTTTGTTAAATTTGAATTTGAAAAAATATCTCCTGTGTAGCCTCCAAAAATATACACTATAAAAGAAAAATAAAATTAATTTCAAGAATAAGCAAAAAAGACAAAAAATAATAAAATATTATTAAATCTCAAAAACCTTGATTTTAGGGGTTTTCAAAAAACAGCTGTTATTACTGTTGTTTCAAAATTTTTACTAATTTTCTGAAAGATGAAAATTTTTATTCGGCAAAAATTGCATTTTTAAATCATTTTTGTTCTGCTAATTTACTTTAAGTTCGTGTTAAGTAGGAAAATAATTATTTTGAAAAAAATTTCTTGAAATTTTCAAGATGTCGCTACGATCGAAATTTAAATCTCAAATGACCGTTAAATTAAAGTAAATAAAAATACACTAAAAGTTAACTAAGAACAAAATTTTGATATTTCTATAATATTATGAATATTAAACTTGCAAAAAAACAAGTCTTTGAAAAAAATTGAAAAATTTTTTTCCATTTTTTATTTGAGAAAAATCCGTAAAAAACAGTAAAAACAGCTGTTTGCTGTTATTCATTTTTGGCCAAAAAACAGCTGTTTTACTGTTACTGTTCAACAGTAATGAAAAACCCTACCTTGATTTAAATTTTGAAAAATTATATCATAGCTTTGTCCGTTCAATTTATAAAAATTTATTTATTATTCGGTAAATTCTTGGTTTATTTAAAAACCAGTATGCAAATAAGAAAGCACTAAGATTTCTATCCAAAATTTCAGTCTGATTGGACATTTTATTCAAAAGTTATGTTCATTTTTATGTTTGTTTTTATACTTTTGGCCGCTACTATAATACTTGTCAGACAAGCAGAAAAATTTCAGACTTTGAATTGTTTTGGTCCGAGATTAGTTGAATTCGCGTCTTATGATTTCCGGTCAAATACTCTTACCCTGAGTCCGAAACTCGTTTTTCAACTAACTAAAATTTAGTCGATTAAAAATAAAATACTAAATAAAATAAATTGTAGATGTCGCTTAGATCGTTTTGAAGCGCCATCTACAATTTTCATAGCGGAATTTTTTGTAAATATTATCACAGGCAATCACAGGCTGCCTGTGTAACAACACTGGACTAATTGAAGAACGAGAAAAAGTATGTTATTTTGACTTCATTTGGTCAGTTTTTAAGAATGATAAAGTTTATCTTTTATTATCATTGAGTTTTAAGCTTTTCAATGATTTTCATGAATTTTTCATTTTTGTCATTTCTCATTCTAAAAATTTAATTTTCTTATTTAAATTTTATCAAAATTTAATTGTTTAAACTTACTAGATTTCTCATAAACACAAGCAGAATGATGATAACGAGGAGCCGGTGCTTGACCACTACTAAATGCTCTACCCCATGATTTATCTTTAACATCAAAACGAATCAAATCATTGAGCATTGTTTTTCCATTATCACCTCCGAACGAAAATATCGAATCTTTATATGCAACACAAGTGTGTTTGCTTCGTCTTGCACCGACCTAATTAAAAAATCATTAAATAAAAATTAAATTGAGACATTCTGGACACTTACAAATTCATCAACTTCTAAATATTTCTTCCATTGATTGACATTATCACCAAAATTAAATTCAGAAGAGTTGTGGTGTGTATTCGTTGTTAAATTTGATGTTGTTGGTTTATCATTTGATAAGAAGAGTTTGTGACTCTTTAAAGAAGAAGAATGACTCATTCGTGACATTTTTTTTTTTGTATTTTAATGATAAAATTTTGCCAATTGATGATAAATTTTAGTTAAATTTAGTTCAAAACACTTTCATAAAGTTGATTAAATCATTTTAGGCTTTTTAAATTAGGATTTTGATTGGTTTTGAAAAATTTTCACTAAAACTTTTCAGCTGCAAACAATAACAAATAAAACTTCTGGGAATTTAACGAAAGATTTTTTGTTAGTATAAAAATGATGTCTATTGGTTGAAATTTCTTGTTTAAAAAAAACTTTTTATTATTAAATGATTTTGGTAGATTTTTAAACTTTTTGATGAAATTTGAACTTTAGTGAAGAATTTTGAACTTTACAAAAAATTTTTGAACTTTATAAACTTTTTCACAGAAAATTTCTTTCAAAATAAATTTTCATAAATGGAAAAATTCTTGTTTTATAAAAACTTGTTGTGATTTTATAACAATTTTTGAACTTTAATAAAAAATTTTGAACTTTACAAAAGAACTTTGAATTTTACAAAGATTTTTAAAGAAATTTTCATTCATTTTGAAAGAAAATCTTGCTTTAATAAAACTTGTTGTGAATTTAAAATAATTTTGATAAATTTTTTGAACTTAAGTTTAAGATTTTTGAACTTCATAAAAATTTTTGAACTTTACAAAAATTCTTTTGAACTTGACAAAGATTTTTGAAGAAAATTTCTTTCAAAATAAATTTTCATTTAACGACAAAAATTCTTGTTTTATAAAAACTTGTTGTGATTTTATAACAATTTTTGAACTTTAATAAAAAATTTTGAACTTTACAAAAGAACTTTGAATTTTACAAAGATTTTTAAAGAAATTTTCATTCATTTTGAAAGAAAATCTTGCTTTAATAAAACTTGTTGTGAATTTAAAATAATTTTGATAAATTTTTTGAACTTAAGTTTAAGATTTTTGAACTTCATAAAAATTTTTGAACTTTACAAAAATTCTTTTGAACTTGACAAAGATTTTTGAAGAAAATTTCTTTCAAAAATTTCAAAATAAAATTTTCTACTTTAGTAGATTTTTTTGATCTTTACAAATAAATTTGAACTTTACAAAGAATTTTTGATCTTCTTTACAAAGAAAGAATTTTGAACTTTAAAAACTTTTTAAAAGAAAATTTCTTTCAAAAATAACGAACTTAACGAAGAAAAATTCAAACAATAAATTTCTTAAAGAGAGAAAAAGAGAGAAAAAAATCTCAATTTAACGAAAAAAATTCTCTCTCTCAGTCATTTGTGAGCATTCGTGGAAAGAGGATCTATAGTTCTCTGCTGTTGGATTTATTGTGAATTAAAATTAATTAAACTAGCAAAAAAATCAATAAATTTCTCTTGTAAAAAGTGTTTAACATCAATTTTGTCAGTTTTTAAAAATTAAAATTAAGTTTAAATAGGAAAAAAATCATTTTTTAAAAAAAGTTTATGAAAAAAATTTCATTGATTAAATTTTTGAAAGAAGAAAGAAAAAAGTGAAATTTAGACAAATGTTTTATTAAAATAAATTTTGAAAAATCGCAATCGATTTTGAAAATGAAAAGTTGAAAGAAATATTTAGCGAAAAAAAAAAAATGTTGGAATAAATTTATTAAAGAATTTTAATCAAAAAATTTTGTTGTCGTAACATCAAACGAGTAGAGAAGGTGAGTTCTTTGTTGGCATAAAAAAAAATATCATCAATGACTGCTGAGAGTTAATAAATTTTAATAGTGAAATATGAAATGTCGCCCTCGTTCAAAATATATAGAAAAAATTTTGTCTGGGTTTAAACTGCATTAAAACATGGAAATAAATATCAATATTTGAGAAAAAAGAGAAAATCTCTTCAAATATTTTTTTTTTTTGTTTCTATTTTGATGTTACAGTGCATCAATGGCGAAATTTTTTTTTTCTCTCATTCCACCCACAATGTGCACAATAAAGAGAAGAGAAAAAAAAGGATAAATTGCCTTGTTGCCAGATTTATCTTATTTCGTCGTATCTCTAAACATCCTTCTGTATTTTTCTCTCTCTCTCACTCTCTTTTAACATTGTCTACTGTTCTTCTTATTCTTCTGTATTTTTTTGAATAACATTCTTTTTCTCAGCTCAAAATGTAAAGTAAGATTTATTATGTGATTCAATAGATAATTTCTTGAGATCAGGTCAGGATTTTTTTTTTCTTTTATTCATTCATTCATTTGATGTTTCGCTTTTTATATAAAAGCAACTTCAATTCATTTGTTATTTCACACCTTTTAGACATTTTTTATTTTAACGAATTTTTTAAATTCTACAATTGTAGAATTAATTGTAGATTTTAAAATGTAAACAAAAACAAGAAATTTTTAATTTGTGTAAAATTTTGTTAAATTAGTTTAAACTGTCTATACACTGCTAAAGATTCAATTATTTGCTTTATTTTGATATGAAATGCCATACAAAATGTGTTTTTATGAGACATTTTTATAACGATATTCAATTTGTAAGTTAAAAGTCAATAATAAGATAATTTTCCAATTTTAGATCGAAGTCTAACTGAATTTCTCCTAGTGTATATTATTTACGCTTATCTAAGAGTATATCAAAACAGATTATCTTATCCTATATCAACTTTAACTTCGCTAGAAAAATAATTTCAATAAAGAGCGATTTTCAAGTTTTATTTTTATTTCGCATTCAAATACGCTCAATTTACTTTTTTTAATTTTTTTAAATTCATTAAATTTAGAGTTGTTAAACTACTTATCCGTAGCCAGTAGCCAAAAAACCACAAATTTGATTCTACATTTAAAACACTGGTTGTTTCTTAACTTTTTACTTTATTATATTAATTTTAAAAAGATGGTAAAGAAATAAAAATTGTAAGCATATACGTTAGCCGGGAATCGTCTGTTCGTAATTAAACAGTTCAACAGGACAAAAGTTTCAATGAGCTTGCGAATCTTGCAAGGAATCGAATAAGATTAAAAAGTTTTGTTAGCGCCCTAGGCTTCACAGTGGAGCAATAGGAACTCATCATCATATTCGTATAATTTCATAAAAAAAAAAGTAAGCTAGAAATCTTAAATATTTCTTATTTCATTTTGTCCAAACAAAAATTTAAATCTACTTAAATTTGAGAATTGCTCAATAAGAATTTGTTAAATTTATCAATTTAAACTGCTTATAATCTTTTCTGGAAGTCTTGCATTCAAATTGTTCTAAAAATTTCTTATTTTCCATAAAAAAACTGCTCCTGTTTTCGATATAATGACTGTAGTTTTCCTACAATAAAAATAAAACAAATAAACAACTTTATAAAATGTGTAATTAAACTGTTTTGAGAATTTAGTTGCAACTAACTAAAATTAAACTAATTTTTGTCGATTTAGCAAGAATTGATTAAATTTAGATGGTTTTTAGTTAGAAAATTTCAAACAACTAATTTAACTTGAAATCATTCGTTGTTTTAATTAAAAATCAACAAAAATAATTAATTATCGTCTTTCCGCGATTATAAGAGCCAACCTTATATTCAAACAAGCCCCATTTTTAAAATTCAACCTATTTTTCCTCCATACTAAATTCGAACTTTATTCGAAAAGTTTTGGCTCTTATAATCGAGGGAAGGCGATAGTTTTTCTCTTTTTTATCGACTACGTTTAATTGAAATTTTAGTTAATCACAACGGTTTTAGACTTGGAAATAAAATGATCGAAAATTGATAAAAATAAATCACAAAATTATTGAAAAATTCAAAAATAACTGTCATTTAATATTTGAATTTCTCTGTACTATGTTATGTATTTTTTATCATAAATAAATCAAAGTAAGCATTTTATTTATTTCTGACAGAATTATTATGAAAAAAGTGAACAAAAACTCACTGAAATTTGTAAAATTCACTTTAAAACTCTTTTATTTAAAATATTGAAATACATGAATGACAAAATTGAAAATTTAAGAAGAAATTTATCAGACAATTTTCAGAGAAATTAAATTGTAATCAGAAAATTTCCTATGAAAATAATTATTATCAATTTAAATTCATTCTTCAGAGTGAGAAAAGAACATAAAAAAGTCATGCAACATAGCATAGACAGAAATGCATGCATATACACACTCACTCATGGCCTTTAACTTGTTTTCTTCTCACTTCTTTTCTTTCCTCGCTCCCCGTCTATTTTGTAACTTTACTTCGATGAATTCTAGTTGATGAATCACATACTTTTGCAGTTGGCACGATTTTTTTGTGTTGTGTACCAAAACTTAAATAACAAGTTTTTTAACTCTCCATGACGCTATTTTGTTACTTTATGAAATTATTTGATGCAATTTTATTATTAAATTTACATTTTTACTGAATGACTCATTTTGAGTTTGTTTAGGCTGCAGATTCTTTATTTTAAAATAAAAAGAAGTAAAAGCAGCAATTTACAAGTTTTAAATAAATAAAAAGTGTAGTCGAGATTAAAGAAGAAGTGAGAACAATAATAATGTGAAAAATCCGTTACAAATTATGACAGCAGCACGATTGCTTCAATTGAAGAATTCTTAAGCTAATTTTTATATTCTTACTGCATGAATTTCAAGTGGATTGATGAATTTAAAAGAAATAAATCGAAGTAAGCGATGATCTCATTATTTTTTAATGTTGTCGATAATTTCCTTTTCAAAACTGTTTCTTTTAATTAACTTTTATCTATTTTTACTCTTTATTTGATTTCTTCGATGTATAAAGTTATAAATCACAGAAATAAAGCACTAAAACTGCAAAATTTGATGAGTTTTGATTGAAATTTTCTTTTGTTTATTTTTTAGTAATTAACACCTAAACTTTAACAACTAAATTACAAAGTTTAAACTTTATCAATTTTTGTAGATATATTAAGTCATTAAATAAAGAAATTAAGCACTTAAACTACAAAATTTAATAATTTTTTGACATTTTTCTTTTGTTTACTTTTTAGTAATTAACACCTAAACTTTAACAACTAAAATCAAATTTTAGATTTTATCAAATTTTGTAAACATATTAAGTCACGATACAAAGAAATAAAGCACTAAAAATCACTAAATTTAATATTTTTTGATAAAAACTTTTCCTTTGTTTACTTTTTAAATATTAATGCCTAAATAAAATTAACGACTAAAAATTAGGCATTACAAATTTTGTCGTCGAAAATGCCTAAAATTCAAAATTTAACGATCAAAAATAGACGTTAAAGTATTTTATCGTGTCCAAAAGGGAAAAACCCTATCAAAAAATCTAAAAAATTAGCAAAATCGTTAAGTTTATCAACAACGAAAATTTTCAATGCAAAAAATTTTTAATGTCAAATTCTAAGTTTCTCCAGTAATCAAAAGATTTCAGCACTGCTTTATAATTGATATTTTTAGTGTAATAAGAAATTTTGCCTAAAGAATAAAAACGAAATTTCAAAATTTCATAAAAACTTTTTAGCCACATTTAAATTTTGCTTCTTTTCGTCAATTTAGCATCTTTCTGCCTCTAAAAACGCCTAAAATTCAAAAATTAACGATCGAAAATAGGCGTTAAAGTATTTTATCGTGTTCAAAAGGAAAAAAATCTATCAAAAAATCTAAAATAGTTTCTAAAAAAATAACAAATAATTTTTGTTAGTTCAAACAAAATTTCTGAGTTTCAATGTTTACTTTGTTTTCACTATCAAGAGTTCTAACCGCTTGATTTTTTTATATACTAATAACAAAAAAAGCATCAAAGTAGGCATAGAAAATATTTTATAATTTCTTATAACTCATTTATTGTAGTGTAAGAGAGGAAGTAACACATGCCAGGTCAGAATGATTTGTAATTTCTAAATTCATTTCTAGAGAGAGAGAGAAAAAAGTTAGTAGTTGTTGTAAGTAGAAGAAGAACTTAAATTGAAATTGAAATTGAATCAAGATAGAAAGCAATTTTACGCCCATTGGCAATTTTTTTATAAAATTGTCAGGAAGTTGTTCGCATTTAATGAAGCCTTACATCGTGGACCTTTTTTTTCTCACTCGTTCATGCTTCATGCAGGATGTTAAAAATGAAATGATGGAGAGAAAGAAAGAGAAAATTATCATAAAATTTTTCATTTCTTATTTTTTTTATTCTTTTGACTCCCACTGAGATTTAACTTTGTAGAAGCAGATGAAACGCATTATTTAATGAGACTTTCTTTTACTAGTATTAATGCCACTTCCTTTATATGTATTTTCACTGCTGCACATGTGCAAGATTAAATATACAAATTTTTTATTTTTATTAACATTCAAAGACAGATTTTTTTGTTCTAAAATAAATATTTTTAGTACTAAACGGTACTAAATAAATTACTATAAATTGTACTAAAAATATTAAAAAACATAAAAAACTGTTTTTTTGTTCAATTAATTGAATCAAAGATGAAAAAACGTTAATGTTAAGTTATTCAGAATTTTTGTTCTAAAAGAATAATTTTTAGTACATTTTTTTGTACTAAATTGTACTAAAAGATAAAAAATTCATTAAATATCAAAAAATACTTGTCGTCTTAGTTTAAAAATTTCAAAACAAGTAAAATAGTGCATTGAAAATCATTGATAATGACATGAATGATTTTTATTCTAAAAATAAAGTTTTAGTACAAAAATGTACTAAAAGTATTAAAAATTATAAAAATGCCATCATTTCTAATTAAATAATTATTTTAATGAAGTAAAAATAATAAACAATAAAAAAGTTATTAAAGAAATTTTGTTTTAAAATAAAACTTTTAGTACATTTTTTGTACTAAATTTTATAAAAACTTTGTTAAATTTTTTCAATTTAAGTAAAAAAGAGTGTCATAAATCCTAAATAGCGTTATTAAGCATTTTTTCAAAGAAACATTGAGAAATTATTTGATTTTTATAAACTTTTAACTTTAGTACAAAGAATTCAAAATAAACAGTTGTTTCTAGGGTTGCTGAATCTTAGCTATTTCTCATTTTTAAGTAAGCAACTCTGGATTAAAACAACAAGAAAATTAATTATTCAGCTTATAATAATATTTTATTGTCTTTTATTTACAACATTAAAGAAGAAGAAAAAAGAAATTCTTGTTGCGACAAGTTTTAAACATGTGTGAGCAGCCGTTTTACTTGCATTCGAAGAATTCTCTTTGTTATCTCTCTTTCTCACTCACTAACTCATGATGAAGTTCAGACTGTGACATGTCATGTATGAGGTTAATTGCTTTTCATATAGCATAATAAAGATGTATAATGTGATGATACTTCAGACAAGTTTGTTTATCACCAAGCAATTACTCACAAAAAAAGTAAATTATCGCAAAAAAAGCAAGCGATAAAAATTTTTATCACACTTGGCATGAAATGAGTTGTAAAAAAAATATTTTTCAAGGTTGCATAAAAATAAATACAATCGGAGTTAATTTAATAAAAATAAAAATTGCCATTTTTCTGCTCTAAAAAACTTGCAAATAAATCTTATTAAGTTATGCATAAAGTCCTAGAAAGAAAAGAAATAATAAAAAATTTCATTTTTATCGTTATGTAGAATTTAAATTTCTACAACTTTGGATTTTTACAATTTAATTATTTGTAAACAAAAATTTAAAATTAAAAGCAATTATTGAAGTTTATTGATTTAAAGTAATTAAAAGTCATGGTTTTAAGTAATTGTATCAATTTAATCTCATTACGTTATGCGCAAAGTCCAAGAAAGAAGAAGTAATAAAAATTTTCTTTTTACCGTTATGTAGAATTTAAATATCTACAACAATGAATTTTTACAACTTTTTTGTTCGTAAACATAAAATTTAAGTTTCAAGAGAAATTACTGAAATTTATTGTTCAAAAGTTAAGACTTTAGGCAAATTTATCAATTAAATCTCATTAAATTATGCGTAAAATTTTAAAAAGAAGAAATATTGAAAATTTCTTTTAAGTTTGTTTTTCCGTTATTATGTAGAATTTGAATTTCTACAACATACGATTTTCTACTACTTACTTGTTTGTAAACAAGAATTAAAACTTAAAAGAAATTGTTAAAGGTTTTTACTAATTTAAAGTGATTAAAAGACAAAACGTTAGTCAAATATATCAATTTAATTAAATAAAGAAACAAAAAAGTTATTTTAGAATGCGATTTGTGAGTATAAAAGTGAAAAAATTTCTCAACCATTGTTTCAAAAACAAAATCTGTTCCTCGCATGTGTATTTATTAAGTTGTGTATTAAGTTGTTCTTAATCTCATACAACATGTACAAATATTTCTTTGTCCTAAATATTCTTTTCTTTTTCTTCTTGACTTTCTTTTTTATTCATTTATAAGTGAGTTAGAGCCGCAACTTTGTTCACATAAAAGTTATTGATAATTTTTTTTTTCGCTGGCACTATGAAATGAGGCCAAAAGGCTCTTATGCTTCAATCATACAAATACATTTGCAAAAAAACGAAAAAGATTTCCTTTCATGCGAGAAGAGGTTGTTGGCATTTTATTTAGCATACACAAAAGGGATTTCAATTTTTCTTTTATTTATGCATTTCAACTATCAGCTGTGTACCAGTGTTGTTATACAGGCTGCCTGTGATTATCTGTGATATTATTTACAAAAACATTCCGCTAGATGGCGCCTAAATCATTTTGAAGCGCCATCTACAATTTCCATAGCGGATTTTTTTGTAAATATTATCACAAGCTGCCTGTTTAACAACACTGCTGTGTACACGAAATGAAGCAAGTTTAATGCATTTCAACATAAAAACAATTGTGAGAGTTTTTTGCTTAAGTACGTAATGGGAAAGAATGACAAAAAAAATAAAATAATGACATTTGACGGTCTTGTAATAACATTACGTTAATGCAATATGCGTTATGTTGAGTAATTCTAGTTAATGAAAATAAGAGAAAAAAAATATTTTTGAGGATTTTAACGAACGTGATTATGAATAAAAAAATTTTTGTAAAGGAAATGTTTTTATAATAACCAGCATAA
>JACWBX010003397.1:0-20525 GCA_014622435.1 Polypedilum pembai
GCTTCGATATCTTTCTCCACGGATGTTGTTTCAACTTGCCAGAGATTATTGGGCCTCGTTGGATCCAGAAAATTTTGGCGCCAAAAGTTAAGATGTTGATTTTGAAAATGGCGATTTTAGTCCATTTGCTTATTGATTTTGATTTAACTCCACAACTCTCTCCTTGGTGAGATTGTGAGTTAATTGTGTAGCTTATTGCGGAGTTAAAAAACTATTTAAATTAATTTTTAATTCGCGAGTGAAAAAATTTGCGACCGCACTCTTCGAAATTTCCGAGGGGAATGATTATTACATTAAAATCTATAGTTTAATTACAAATTTCTATTTGAACACGTCTTTCTTCAAGCTCGTAAAGTTATAAAAGAATGAGCAAGAATAAAAACTGAGCTACTGAGCAATTAGGCATTATTGTAAAATTTAAATTTGGTTGGTTCACAAATAAGTTTTTGTGACAAGCTGAATTTTCATTTTGATTATTGAATTATTTGTAATTTTCATTTGCTTCAAATACTATGATTCAAATGAATCTAATTTGTTCTATAGTGTGTTAATATATACTGATCTGTGGATACAAAAATGCACTCAAGTTCTCCAATCAATGATCATGTACTTTCTAAGTTTTTTTTGGCACGTTTTATTCTATAGCTTTGGCACTAAACACTAACTATCGAAGTATTGTACTTATAACTTTATCGAATTATAGAAAGAAAGAATGAAAGATTAAAGTTTAGTGTAAATGCCAAGGCAATGAATGAACAAACAAAAGAGTGTGAGGAAGAAAGAAAACATAATAATATTAAACCAAGAGTGAATGAGTGTATAAAAAATAAAAATAAGAGAGTGCAGGAAGAAGAGAGCTCTCCATAAAGATAATATTATTTTAACGTTCAAAAATATTTGCACTCGAATGTTTTCAGAAGCTAAAAATGTATATGAAACGACGACGACGACGACGGCAACAGAGGCTGAGGCATCATCATCATCATCATCATTTTGGCGAAGTGTATATAAAAAGACGTTCTTTCATAGCTTTTGATGGTTGACTGGCTGACTGACTGACTGTTGGGGTATTTTGTGCCGGAGTTGAAATAACATTATGCAAAATTTATGAAATTTCTAGAATTAAAATTCACAAGCTATTTATTTTCCTTCAAGCTATTAAATGTACAATTAAGATAGACAAGTGAGAGATGCTATGCAATTATGAATAATTTATAAAATACACACACACAGAACTTTATGGTTTTTATTCTAAAATATCTTTGAATTTATTAAAGAAATAATTTAGAATTTTATTGATTTAACAAAGAGTTGTTAAACTACTGGTCTGTAGTCACTAGCCAAAATCTGCTATAGCTAAATGACCACTATAGCCATTGACTCCTTTTTCTGAAAATAGCTTTTGACTACGTTAGCCAAAATCTACTGTAGAAAGGAGTCAAAAGCTATAAACTAAACGAAGAAAATACTTTTTAACTGGCATAAAGTTGGATCTCATAAAATGACTTTATGCCAGAAAAAATTAAAGTTTTATGAGTGTCATAAATTATACTTTTTATACCTTATAAACAACTTTATTAAATCCAGCTTTATGCCAGTTAAAAAGTTTTTTTTCTGTGTAGATTTTACTTTTACAACTCTGATTTGACTTGCACATTCGGATTGTTTTGCGATCTTTTTATGCCAGAAAATTTTTAAATCGCACAAACTAATACAAACAAAATAATTATTGAGCAAAAAAACACACAAAAATTTAATTATGAGCATCATTCGATACACTCAAAAATTGTATTGATTAATGAAATTTCAAATATTTAGTGCTGAACACTGAAACACTCAAGCATTTTGTGCTGAGCACAAAAAATACTCAAACAGTTTGTGCTAAGCATTAAATTATTTAAATGTATGTGTCAATCAATAAAACATTCAAAATAGTAATTCAAGTATCAGTTAGTAGCAACTGGTAGTAACTGGTAGCTTCAAATATCATTTAACTATATTTTCTCTAGAATAGATAGAAATAAGAGAAGAAAAAAAAAGGTAAAAATCAAATTGTTTAAACAATCAATTGATATTTACATAAATACATATGAAGAATTTCATTTGCATATTTAATTCATGTCAATAAAATGAAATTTTATTAAAGTTTTGTGAAATTAATTCAATCCCTTTTTCTTTTTCTCTTTTTTTTCTATTCGGCAAAAAATCCTTGAATGTTCCGGTTTTTTGATCTGCATATAATAAATGAATTAGTAGTAATAACAGCAGCAGCAACAGAAACCTGTTTTATGTTACACTTTTAATACAAAAATAACTTTTTTTTTTCGTTAAGAATTTCTAAAGAACTACTCAAATGTGAATGTATAGAAGTCACCAAACGACTGCTGCTACTGCTGTCTATCTAATTCCCCTCAAAAACAATCACAAATATTGTCTCTGTCTGCACATACAAAAGCAATAACAGCACACACAAAAGTTTTCTTTTCCCACTTGCCGCAACAATCATTCCCACCAATTTTCTGACGTCACGCGACTCATGAAGTTGTGAGAAGAAGAAAAAAGCTAGCGGTTTGAGCATGGAGCCCCACTCAGCGGCGAGAGAAAGTCTTAATAAATAGACCCTCATCGTAGACGTTGATCATTTAGTTGGATTTCGTGCTTGCAAGTGTAAAGCCATACATATAAGTTAGTTAGTGCCTTTTTAATAATTTCACTGATATTTATCGGCATAAATGAGAAGCTATTATAACACACAACTTTTTTTTCTATCCGATATAGGGAATTGAAACGCGGAAATAGTCAATTTTGATTGTTTTTCGCTAATTCGACTTGTGTGTGGTGTGGTTGGTTGTTGACAAATTAACAAAACAGCAGCCAGAATCATGGCGCGTGTAAAGCAATTAAGTGCATTTCTAGTGTTATCTTTAGCAATTTTTTATGGTGAGTAAAATTGAATATTAATAAACCCAATACATTGCTTGCTATATAGCATGATATTAAGTGGCAATGACTCTTAAGAGTCGAAACGACAATACGTGTCAAAAATATATAATAATGTCAGTGCAAAGTTCTTTCTTATTATTATTTCGATTGATGATCAACCCCTGGACTTGTATTTTTTTTGTCACTTTAGCTATATTATACACCCAAAGAAAAAAAATGACAATTCGAATTGTCAAATTGAATTTGCTCAGATTTAGCTTGATATTAATTTTTATTGCCAAATTTTACAATTCGATAGTAATCTTGAAAATTTCACAATTTTGGTTGTAACGATTCACAATAAAAATTGTTTAAGAATGAAAAAATGAATGAAATTCTAGACAAGCTATTTCAAAAATAAAATATAGTAATAATATCAAAAAATTTTGAAATAATGTCAAAAGAATCTTAAATTCAAAATTCAAAGTTTGAGAAGTTAAGCAAAATCAAGAATAATCTTTAAAATTTTTATTTTCATAATTTCAGTTATTAACTTTAACAATTTAAATTGTGAAATTTTCAAAAATTCAATTGCAAATTTTTACAATTTGATTGTTAAAGAAAATTGACAATCAGATTGTTAAAAAATTGACAACATTAATTGTCATCGCTATTTTAATAATGCAAATTGTGAAATTACAATTTCATTGTTAAATTTTTCTTTGAGTGTATTATTATTGCTGACACTATCTCGATATTGATATTTCATTTGTGTATGTGTGTGTGTGGCAAGAAAAACCATAAATAGTTATGATGTTGCCTCCTGAATACTTTATTGTCACAACAACAACACATCCCTTAAAAACTATCCTTGATAGTTATTTTTATGTTAATAGTCGAGGAATTCAATGAATTTTTTGAAGTTGTCGAGTTGAAATATTTGCATAATTTATTTAAATTTTTCTCTTCAAGTCGAAAGTTGAAAATGACTTTCAAGTTCACTTCTTAGTTTTAGAGAGATGTCGACAAAGCAAAAAAAAAAACTTATATATTTATACATTTTGAGATGGGTGATGATGAGAAGAGTTTTTGTGTTGTGTTGAAATTCATATCTTTTAGTCTCTGACAAGTTTCAAAATGAAAAGAAGAAAGAAAATGTGTTTTTCGAGAAAGAGATTTGTTTGAGTTTTTTTTATTTTTATGAAAATTATTCGTGGCTTTTTGATATAACAAAAAAAAACGATGAGCTTATTTCATTTTAAATAATAACCAAAAGTTATTTTTGAGAAAGGAGAAAGTTGAGAAAAGAAATTAAATTTTAAATATACACAAAAGACTGTTGACATTTGAAAATGCGAGTAAGCCCAGACATGCTTACATCTAGAAGGCATATAAATTTAATGCTGAACAGCTCTTAAACTGGTTTCGAATGAAAATGAATTTTTTTATTATTACTTCTTTTACGTAACGTGTTGCAATTTTTTTTTCTTTTCTCTCCTCACATCTCATATCGCTCTTGTATAAATCGCAAGAAAACTGGTTGTGTGTTATGCTGGCCTGTATTTTTAGTTGCTTTCGAGAACTCTACGATTAGCGGTTTCTTGAGAAGTCATTTGAATTTGTAATTTGATCATCAATATTTATAAGCCGCTTCTTTTTCGGTCTGGTTTGGTTGTCATGTGAAAGACATGAGGACTATTGACATTGTACAAGAAATTTTTATCAATATTTGACTTTTTTAATTTGATTTAACATTGCAAAAAAATATCTTTTATTATTCTTGCAAATTTCTAATGATTTAAAATAACCGAAAATCAATTTTAAATTGAATAATTTTTGTCGAAATTGTAGCTAACTTCACGTCTTTTATTGTTTACATTTCTAAAACAATTTGTAAATTTTATAATTCTCAATTTTCAATAAATTCTCAGTTTTTCAAAGTATTCTAGTCAAAGTTAAAGTTCAAGAGTGCTCTAGACAGTATTTAAAATATATTTAATATAATGAAATTGAAATGATATTTAAAAAAATGAAAATGATACCGCAAAGTTTCGATAATCATTTAATTTTTAATGAAAATATTGTGAAAATTAAGCTGTCATGAGTCAATTTGTACATAAATCAACAAGGCTTGAGAACTCTTTTTGCTTAATATGATTATATTTTGTCTCGATTTTATTTCTTTTCAAAATCTTGATTTTCCAATCGTAATTTTCACTTTTTATGATTGATTCTTTGCTATAAGTAAATAAATGATTGTTCACTAAAATATCTTTCTAAATATGTCTAATTTACAAAATTTGGGATCAAATTGGAATCAAAAAATCAAAATTTGATCAAAAAATTATGGCAAGAGTTCTCAGGGCTTGTAAATCAATTTAATGTTAATATTTGTATCTTTTTAAAGTAATTTTACAGAAAGGTGTGTTTTTTTAATTATTATACATTTTTCAATGGCGCCTACTACAATTGATTGATCAAGGGTTAAATATTCAATATCGACTGTCGTCAGTGTATTAAAGGAAAGAAAGTGTTTAAGGTCATCCATTATAACATGTTTTTATCATCGTCAGTGTCGTGTGTGTATGTGTGTTTACGAGAGACAGCAAAAAGAAAGGCACAAAAAATGGAATTTTTCCCAATGCCTTTTATATAACACTTCCTCTTTCCGTCTGACGACGACAGCGTCAATATACTTCCCATATTTCATACACATACAGACACATTAATATTTAATAATACGGCATCAAGTTTCCAATTGACTCCAAACCGGTTTTCATTTCACAATGGTGCAAGAAGCGCTTTGTGTTAATTAAATTTTCATTTATTATTTGATAATGCCTTCAACTTTTTTTTTATGTGAATGTAATGATATAATTAATCGATTTCATATTTTTTTTGCTCATGCTATATTTATTTACTCTTACCACCCACCACCCTCTTCCTATTCAATTAATTCAGTTTCGATAACGAAACGGCAGTGCAATGAATGAGTAAGAAAAATAGTATAGAAAAATTTCTATTTCTCCTATTACGTGCAAATCGTTTTGTACGACAACGTCTATGACGATATATATGTATAAACATTGCTATGGGTCGATCTATTATGCTCCACTCTCTTTCTTGTTTACTGCAAATAATTTCTTTCATTTCCTTTCTTTTTGATTGAAAGCGTCGATTGAGAGAATAAGCAAGAATTGAAAGCTGAAACTGAGGCGCCGTCAGCCACTGAATTCTTACAATATATATATGAAAAAGAAAGACGATAAAGATATATATAGAGAAAGGAAAAAAGTATGCATGAAGTGGAATGAGTGCTAAACAGAAATAAATTTTTGTCGAGATTGATTTATTGTGACTTTGATTTCAGTAAACCGAAAAAAAAAATTATGTGGAGTTTGCTTTTAGGGCAATAAAAGTTTTTTCTTTTCTCTGCCTTTCTTTCTTTTTTTACTTAATTAATTGCCAATTTTTTTCCGTATGCTTTTCATTTGATGAAAACTGTCAGAAACTTGAGAAAATCTTTTATTTTTCTTGCTCGCTTTTTGTTGATGTTGTTTGAGTGTACATTAGCAGCAGCAGTAGCAGGCAATGAAAAAGAGAAGTAACATCAAAAGCCTTCATCATTAACGGTCTGAAAAATTCATTTTATATAACGTCGACGTGAACTTGAAGGAAATTCAATATTCAAGAGGGTTTTCACACATTCTTTTCATTACTTAATAAAATAATATATAGTGAAAGAAGAAGCTACAGCCATGGTTGCAAATCTGTTAACAGATTTTGTCTATCTTATCTGTTAAAAGAATTTGTTTTATTGTTTACATTCTTTAACAAAATTTCTTTAAAAGTGTTGTCTGAAACAAAACTTGAATTAGTTACCTCCTTTAGACATTAGCTGCTAAAAGACAAATTTTTCTGTTAAGTTTCATAAATAATATGCAAGTATTTCTGTCAGAAATAAATAAAATGTTTACTTCGATTTATTCACAATAAAAGTTTTAAACTTAACTAAACAATATAAAAACACAACTTAGTACAGAAAAATTCAAATATGAAATGACAGTTATTTTTGAATTCTTACATTTTCTTGTGACAAAACAAATTCTGTGACAGATTTTTGTCTTACCAACTCTGACTTCAGTTTCAATAGTATTTACTTTCACTCACTTCATCATCATCAACAACATCTTATAAGTTTGTTAAATTCATCCAATAAAACAGCCTCCATGCATGAATTCGAATGTATAAGAGAAATTTGATGATAGGATACACATCAATCCACCTTCATGTATTTATTTTTTTTTTTATAAAATTTTATTTCGTTTTTCGATATATAAATAAAAAGTAGCAATAATCTTCATCATGCCATTGCTACTCACTAAAAAAGAAAAAAGATAAAGATGAGAGCGTGGCACTTTCATTTTCATTTCAAGCGAGTACGATGTGTTCGATTTTTATTGCATTATGATTATGATGATGATGTGACGTAAAAGAATTTCAAGGTAAACAACAAAGTGTGTACAATGTGCGTGCTCTTTATCTCATTTAAATATAATATGAAGAGATGAGAAGATTTTTCAACGTAAAGCGCATCATGTCAAGGCTTATTACTCACTGTGAAGAGGTGATGCTTATTGTGTAATTCAAATAAGAGAAAAAAAAAACATTCTCACAGTGCGCATTTTATAAAATCAATGGCAAAAGAGTTTCTCGGAATAAATGATCGTCTTTTTAAGCAATTTTTTTTTTCAATTCAATGAACTACACAATTTACTTAGAAATAAGATTTTTTCTTCTTTCGATGCATTTGACATTCAAACTTCGACCTTAATTTATTCGTATGGCAGCAAAAACCTTCTTCTTACATTGCCCAAAGTGGAATTTGCACTTTTTTTGAATACAAAAGCAGCAATGAAAGAAGAAGAAGAAAACAATGCCAAAAAGAACAAAAAGATCTCGAGTAAATGCCACATTGAGATTAACATCTGAATTATGAACTTTTTTGCTTTTTATTGCTGGAAGATTTCTTTTTAAAAAAATAATAGCAATACTGACTTTCTCTTTTATTTCCTTTTCTTCTATCTTTTCATGTACCTCTTTACGACACTGATAGTAAGCGCTGAAGTGCGAGTGAAAAGACAGGATGAAGATGAAAACCCAGAGGTGAATGTTGAAGAGCTGTGCCAAGATCGACCCGGCGATGAATATTTTCGATTATCAGCAGAAGGTGACTGCCGTGATGTTGTTAGGTAAGAAAGACAAAGTTAAATTTGAATTTTTATTATAATTTCAATCGACAACAACACCGCTACACATGATACGATGTCGCTACTACTTACAATCCAATTTTGGGTAAAAAAAGAAGAATTACCGTTCTAAAAGTCATAAATGTTGGAATATTTTAGCGTGGAATCTACAATGTGTGACATTTGAAACGAGTTTTCAAATACTATTAGAATCTGTCTGCCTATCTATTCCATGCTCGCGTGTGCCATATGTTTTTTTCTGGATTCTTTTTTAATGATTTTCTCTTCTTCTGTTTTTGATTGCTTTCATAATCTATGCTCACGATTGAATTCATTCAAAAATTATAAAAAAATTAGATGTGATAATTCTGGTGAAGCAAAAAAAGTGAGTCGTTTGGCCGGAGTTAAGTGTCCAGCCGGCTTAGCATTTGATGTTGAACGCCAGACGTGCGATTGGAAAACCAATGTCAAGAATTGCGATCTACTCGAGAGTAAGTCGATTGCTTTATTTATTCATGGATTTGCTCTTCATTTATTTATTTCTATCTTAACTCCTCATTCAGTGAATAAATGTTTATTTCCCTTTCCTAAATGTTTCCTTCATTCCTTCATTTTATTATTGTGTATTCAGTAACTAATTAAATAATTTTTCATTCTCATTTTCCTTTTGATTAATTTCACACCTTAAATAATATCATATTCATTCATTGATTTAGAAAATCTTGAAAGCCTGGTAGGTTCTTTCGACCGTTAAAAGCTTTTTCGAAAAACCAAGATTTTTCGAAATTATTCAAATTTTAAAAAGTTTGTTAACAAAAAACTTAAATAATATTATTTAGTTAGTTATTGTTGTTCCTCTCTATAAAAAAAGTTATCATAAGTCTAATCCAGGCTTCATTTCACATAATTTTAGCTTTAAACTTGAATTATTTTGTTTTTGTTTCAAAAATTATTTTCGAAAATTCAAAATTTTTTCGAAAATAAATACGAAAATTTAAATTCTAACGGTCAAAATTTCGAATGAATCTACCAGGCTTGAAAGTTATTTTTCTCATGAGTTAAGTGCTTAATGCATTTTCTCAACAATGTAAAACATTCTTATTGACTGGAAAATGTAATTTAATGACATGAAACTTTTCTTGTTCGTCTCTATCTTTCACTTCTTTCAATTTTATTTTCCTCTTGAAACGACATTTCATTGAGCACATGAAAAGTTTTCTTTATTCTTTTTTTACCATCATCCATGCACTTCTACTTGCTATAGATATATAGCTGCTTTAGCACTCGAAAGCCCCCTCAAACAATTTGAAAGAGCTAAATTGCTCGTTTAAGAGCAAATAGTAAGCAAACTTTTCAACTCAATACAAATAATAGAGAAGTAAGCGGAGAAGCAGCAGCAAAACTTATACTGCAATCGAGCGAGTAAAAGAAGAAAAAATTATTTGCCAGAATGCTGCTGTTATTTAAATTGTAGGAGCTTGTAAACTGCGAGAAATTATCAGAATAGTTTTCTGTTAATTTTTAATCTTCTGCTCTTATTTTTCGGTTATTTGGTTGCAGTTTGCTTGCTCTCTTAATTCCTTTCATTCGCCCGCAAGAGAAATTTAAATTAATATTTAATGTCCTTTGGATTGTAGCGATTTTAAAAAAACACAACACAAGACACCAAAAAAGTCTTTACTTTTCATTTTTATATTTTTGCAGATTATTTAAATTTTTTATTTTCTCTTTTTCTTTCTTTCTGTCTCTTTTATTTCTCCTCTTCACTGCTGCCCGTGCACAAATACCACTTCTTTTTTTATATTGTTTTTCTTCTCTCTGTTGTCATGTTTAAAAAAAACTTTAAACAATGAACTAATTTTCTCCATCTACACACTCTTCGACGAAAACAACGATGATGATGATGATGATGGCAAACGGTTGTTGTATGTGCATGAATATGACTCTTACTCGGAACTGGTTGGTTATGTTGTTATGAAATATGTGATATAGATGTACTCGTGCCGGTTTGAAGCAAATTACATGCCCTTCCGGCTTAGCATTTGACATTGAAAAACAGACTTGCGATTGGAAAGCAAAAGTAGATAATTGTGATAAAAAGGAAAGTAAGTTGAACACGACAAAAAAAAGTCTTTTTTTCTTTTCTTTATGCATTGTTATTTGTAAATATACACACCACGCTAATAGCTTTATTTCATTTGTAAATATATACACACATATTTCACCATTAAGCACACTGCTCATCGAATTTTAAATATACATTTATTTACATAATCACTGTGATAGAGATGTAAATATCTTTTGAAAAAGAGAAATAGAGAGAAAGTAGTTATAAATTGTATACTTAAGCAAACTTTAGGTTGACAAAAAAGCAATTTTATACTCTTTGCAAATAATTAAGACTTAATAGTGAACTAAATTAGAAATATTTAATACTCTCTAGTCAAAACAACTTAAATCAAGGCAAAGATAGTCTAAATAATTGATGATTTTGTTAGATTTTATAGAAGTCGGTAACAACGATAACTCATTATAAGAGCAATTAGAAAGGTTTAAAATCTACTAAGCCTTGAGATGTCCGCTGATAGCTTAGTGGAAGAGTACCTGACCAAAGATCAGAAAACGCGATTTTGATTCCAGTCCGGATTAGATATTTCAAAGTATCTTTTCCTTCTCAGTTTCCAACAAATTCATTTAATTTTTGATAGAAATTTATTTGGTTAAAGCTTGTTCAACGTAAAATTCCTTCTTATGGGATTGTATTCACTTTTCACAAATAATAAGCAAGTATTTTCGTCAGAAATAATTAAAATATCTAATTTGGTTTATTCACAATAAAAGTTTTAACTAAAAGTAAACAAAAAAGAAAACGCAACTTAATATAAGAATATTTAAATTTATAAATAACGGTTATTTTTAAATTTCAACAAAATTCTTTTTAAAGCAAAAATAGATTTGTTAAACTACTATTCCGTAGCCAATAGCCAAAATCTACTGTAGAAAATAGCTACAAAGTAGATTCTAATTTACAACTCTGAATCAGAGTATCCTTGCCTTGATTTAGTTTAATCCCAAATAGTTTTTGTAAATATTCACAAATACGTTTGTTGAAAGAGTTTTAAATGCACTTGAGAATTGTGGTCTAATTCGAGAATTTGTTTTTGTGAGTTTAATAACATAGAGAAAAATCTCTTTTATATCCTAGTTACGAGTTTTAGAATTCATTTCAAGTGCGTATTTTCAACTTTTTCTATTCTTAATTCAGCTATTTGTTCGCAAAAAGGCAAAAGCACAAACACACAAAAAGCTTAAAGATTGCGAAATGACGAAAAGTTGAGAGTAAATTTTATGAGGCAGACACAATATAAAGCATACATTGACAACGCAAATAACACTTAAAAATTTAATTTCGCTTGGTAAAATAGATAAAATGACTGAGTGAAAGAATAAATAGAAGGAAAAAACTTTAACGAGAAAAGGAAAAAAAAGTTGATTTTAATAAAAAACGACAGAAAGAGCAGAAAACACGTTAATTGAATGGAAAATATATAATGCATGCAAGCATTTATGTACAATTTTATCCTCTAACTAAATATAGGATATATATTTTAGCCAGACAATTTTCTCATTCTCTCTCTCTGTCGTATTCACATAAGTTCTATTTGAAAATAATTGATGTTTAATCTCTATGTAAATAAAATCCCATTCATGCTCCATTATGCTATTTTTTGGAGAATTTTCTCTCTCTCTATTGGCATGATATAATAAGTTTTCTCTGTTGAACACATAAAAGCAATTTAATGGCAATGATCGCAAAATCATATTTGACTAGAATTTAATTTTAAAGCATTTAGAGCAGCAATGTGAGAGATTAGCTTAAAAACTAATTTCTATATATAACATAACCACACATAACTTAACTACCACTTATCTGCCTTAAGCTTCAACATTATTTTGCGTGTGAGTGAGAGAGCACAAATCAAACAAAATGAATGAGTGTTGATAAAAGTTTAAAAGGAAGAAGAAGAAGAAGAAAAAAAAGGTTAATCATTTCACCTCACTTAAATTTGTTTCCTTTTTCTATTCTTCTTTCATTCATTTCATACAAATATAGAGCAATCAATTTTACAATTGTTTGTGAGTCATGTGGATAATGTTTGTGGGGTGATAGGTTGAAGTTTAACTTTAGAATTCTGTTTTGTAAATACAAGCAGCAAACGACAACACTTATGACTCAATTTGGTTTTTAAAACAATTTTTACAAGGTAAAGAAACTTAAGAAGTCTTAACTTGACTTGGTTATCTTTATTGTTTGTTTAAATCTAATTAATTTTAATTGCACTGAGAAAAATTTTTTTAACTGGCATAAAGTATTTATTGCAACAAAGATTGCTGAAATTCTCATTGATGACTTTTCATGATGTTAAAAATTTCTGCTAATGAAGTATGTAGAAAAGTTGTTAAAAAATTTATAAGATTTGCCGTCTTCCTTCGATTATATGATCCGGCTCTTATAATCAAAGAGACACGGTAGAGTTTTTGTTGCTTTTATTGATCTCTCATAATTGCAACGCGTGAAATTCTTGCTATATCTTGAAGAAAGGATATATTCATATTGTTTCAATGAGATTAAATCTCTTTTAAGAGACCCGAGTAACCAAAAAAAAAATATGTTACACTTACCGTTTATATGTTTTTAGCATCCCACGGCAAGTTAACGGAAAGTCTTAACATATTTTTGGTTACTAAGGAGACTTACAATAGTTATTTTTTGCCAGTAAAATTGATTTATAAGAGTCAATAAATAGTTTTATGAAGTGTTGTTATTGTAGACATTTGTATCTACATGTCTAGATAGATCTATGTGTAGATTTGTCTACATAGATTGTCTACGGACTAAAAATTCGTCTACGTAGACAAAGACTGTATACTGGATAACAACACTGGTTTTATGCCAGTTAAAAATATTTACGTTTTAAGTAAATTTTTAAGCTTTTTAGGTTTCATAACGAAAGCTTTCTAACTAGTAAAATAAAAAACTTTATGCCAGGAAAAACAGACCTTCATTAGATCCAAATCGTTATAAGTCCTAAAAAGATTTTCTCTCTGTGTAGAAGCATTGAAATTTCATTTCTTTCTAAAAGTAACTTTACCTTGATATAAACTCAAGTAACAAAAATAGATTCAAGTTGTATGTTCCATAAATTTCAAATAATGTTTCGTTTGCTGTAAAACACACAATCATGTGAGAAATATATTTATTTCTCTCTCTCTCTCTCTATTTTACATTTGCTTGTTTTAAAGCAATAGATTTTGTAGGAGGATTTTTAGCTTGAATTTCAAAAAGAAACTTTTTTTTCAAGGGAGTGTTATTGCTTCTTGCTCTTGATTTCTTTCCTGTTCATTGAACATGCCAAAAACAATGCAATGTAGAAAAAAAAGAGGCGACATCGAAAGAAATTTATATTGAGTGAGACACAAACAAGATGCATGACTTTACAATTTATAAACTTTTTAATGAATCTAAAAGCATATACGTATAAACTTTCACTTTCAATTTGTGTTTTTTTTCGCTCGCTATTCAAGCGAAACCGTCATACTCACGAAAAGTCTATGCATGCACAATTTATCTCACTCTCGATTGCCATATGTGTGTGATTAGTATAAGAAAAAAAAATTTGCATAATTATTCAATTTATTTATTTTTCTCTGTCTCACTTTCCTCTTTTTATTTTTTTCGAAATTCTCTCTTAAACTGTGTCAACTGTTAGTTAAAAATCATATTTTAGAAATTGTGCAATTCGCTATGAATTAAATGTCATTCTTTGACTTTTTTCTAACCTTTTTAATGTAACTTATAACACCTACAAGAAGTAAGCAATGATTTTTGAGGTCAATGAAGTTTTAATATTCTAAGAAAAAAAAGTATGTGTGACACATGGGCGTGCATTTATTTTGAATTAGGAAAGTTAAATAAAGGTGGAGGAAAGAATTCAAACACACACAGAGAAAAATATTTTATAAATGGCTGGAACTTATAACACAAAGTTTTTGCTATTTGTCAAATTTATAAATGTCAAAAGGAGAAATTTAAGTGTTATAAAATATTTTATAAATGTCATAAAAATATTTATATTTGTTATAATTGTTATAAAACTGTCATAAAAAAATTTATAACACTAAAAATTTTCTTTTTAACGCTTATAAATTTGACAAATCGCAAAAACTTTATGCCAGTTATAAAATATTTTTCTCCATGTAGTTGATGTATAATGAAAAAGTTTTTCTTACTCAAGAGTGTTTGTGTGGTCATAGCAACTACACCTACTTGATTTACACATAAATTTACTTAAAGAGCAATCAATGAAGTCCTTCATAATAATAATAACATGTTTTAATAGAATTAAAAAAAATTGCTGGTTAAAATTTTCACTTACTTTTCATTTCCGTCAGTTCTCTCTGGTTTTTTTTCTTGCTTTATTCTTTTGCTACTTGCAACAATATTATAAAGCCCATAAATCATTTTGTGTGACAGTATCCAAAGTATTATATGCTTTTTTTTTATTCTGTGTGTATATAGCGAGGACTATTGATATTGAAATTCATTAAAATACATATACATGTACTTTTTATACATACATTAAGCATGCGAATGAAATAAAGTAGGAGCGCAACAAATAAAATGTAAATAGAAAATGAATAACAAGTTGAATGTTTGATTTAAGCGCATTTAAAGAAATTTGGACAAAATCTTAATTTAACGGATATTAAAATTTTAAAATTTTTATGAGGTGACTAAATTATTAAGTAAACAATCCAAAAATGAGAAAGAAAAAGAATTTTTGTAAAATCAAAGTAGTTTCTAATAATTACTATTTTTAAAAATATTAGAATAATTGAGAACTTTTTTTGATTTCAATTTTGATTTTCTTTGATTTGAAATTTTAATTTAACGGATATTAAAATTTTTAAAAAATTACTGAGGTGACCGAATTATTAAGTAAACAAAAAAGAATTTTCCAAAATCACAATTGTTTCTGCAAATTACTGCATTAAGAAGCAATAGACTAGCTATGCATGCTTTACAAAATGAAAAAATTTATTTTGCCAGAGTTTTAAAATGTACATACTACTTTTTAGGAAGAATTTTCCTAATTTCTTTGAATATTTTTGTAAAAAGACAAAATGAAAGTGAAAAAATTCAAAGCCTACTGTAAATATTTACATATTTTTTAAAAGTTAAAGATATTAAGGGAATTTCATTTACTTTCAAGGAGAAAAAGAAACTCGTTCATTTTCCCCACCTCATATCTATGCCATTTATATTTTTATTTCAATGACTTACATGACATTTTTCTCTTTTTCACCATACCACTGTGCCAACCATAAATCTTACACAATAAACATACGAGAAGATAACAGTCCTTAAAAATAACTAACATAATTTTCTCACATCAACACTGATATGGTAAATGGTTTTTTTATAATGTTCCATCTCTCCTTACGGTACTAATTTTTGTCCTTATATTTATTTCTATACACACTATTATTGTCTATATAAACATACAGACACATTATTTTTTATTGTAAATGTGCTCTTAACAAAAATTCCTCGATTTATTTCGCTCTCACATTATCTATCTATTCTCTCTGTGTTGTTATCATTTAGAACCGAGAAAAGTATTGCCCATTTTGAAGACAGATGAGCCCATTTGTCCGGAAGGAAAATTGTCATGCGGTAATGGCGAGTGTATAGAGAAAGAGCTATTTTGTAATGACAAGCCTGATTGCAAGGATGAATCTGATGAGAATGCTTGTAGTGAGTATACAATGAAAAATATTTTTTCTCTCTCTGTACCTGTCTATGCCTAAAACCATGTAGAAGAGTGAAAAGATAATTCATGTTTTAAAGCTGTCCAAAAATTGACCATAAACTGCATTTACTACAATTTGATCAAATCCATTTTATCAATTGAACCGCATATACTTTACTTTGACAAGGATTTGATTACAAATTTTCTCTCTTCTCTGTGTTTTGGCTTAAACAGTAACAGCTGAAAAGCGTAACAAATTTTTACTTATATATATTTGTTCCAAATTTATAGCTGTTGATTTAGATCCAAATCGTGCACCCGATTGTGATCCAACACAATGCGTTTTACCTGATTGCTTCTGTTCAGCTGATGGCACACGTATTCCTGGCAATATTGAACCATCACAAGTGCCACAAATGATTACAATCACATTCAATGGTGCCGTTAATGTTGACAATATTGACTTGTATGAAGACATTTTTAATGGCCAACGACAAAATCCAAATGGTTGTCAAATTCGTGGAACTTTCTTTGTTTCACATAAATATACAAATTATTCAGCTGTACAAGATTTACATCGTCGTGGACATGAAATTTCAGTATTTTCATTGACGCATAAAGATGATCCAAAATATTGGACACAAGGTTCATACGATGACTGGTTGGCAGAGATGGCTGGCGCCCGTTTGATTATTGAACGTTTTGCCAACATTACTGATGGCAGCATTATTGGTGTTCGTGCGCCTTACTTGCGTGTTGGTGGCAATAAACAATTCGAAATGATGGCAGATCAGTTCTTTGTTTACGATGCATCTATCACTGCATCATTGGGACGCGTTCCAATTTGGCCTTATACACTTTACTTCCGTATGCCACACAAGTGCAACGGAAATGCTCACAATTGTCCATCAAGATCACATCCAGTCTGGGAAATGGTCATGAATGAGCTCGACAGACGTGACGATCCAACATTTGATGAATCATTGCCTGGTTGTCATATGGTTGATTCATGCTCAAATATTCAAAGTGGTGAACAATTTGGACGACTTTTACGTCACAATTTCAATCGTCACTACAATTCAAATCGTGCTCCACTTGGTCTTCATTTCCATGCCTCATGGTTGAAATCAAAGAAAGAATATCGCGAAGAATTAATCAAATTTATTGAAGAAATGTTGGGACGCAATGATGTTTTCTTTGTAACAATGCTGCAAGTCATTCAGTGGATGCAAAATCCAACAGAATTAAATTCGTTAAGAGACTTCCAAGAGTGGAAAGAAAAATGTGATGTTAAGGGACAACCCTATTGCTCGCTACCAAATGCCTGTCCACTCAACACTAGAGAACTCCCAGGTGACTATAACATTATTTTTATTGCCAAGGGGAAAAAACTCTTGATACAGAGTAACCTTTGAAATTCAAATTTTTTGTAGAAAAACAGAGTTGTTTCCGGCGATCGCCTAGAAAAGGCGCAAAAATGCAAAAACAATTTTTATAATAATAAGACTTTATAAGAGCTTTATCCTAAACTAAATCGAACAGAAATAATTGTTTACGGCTACTGACATGTTTTTATCTACGTTTTAGCACGATTTAAGCGAAATATTCAATAATTTTCAAATCTAACAAAAATAATTCGACATTTTAAAGCTTATTTTTGATAATTTCAAAACACACAAAAAGCCTTAGCTTGAAATGTTTATATCAATCTAAAGTACTAATTAGTACTTTGTTCGCATTTATTAATTGCCGAGAAATATGCCAAATTGTGTTTTTATAGAGAATTAAAGGAATAATTTTTGTACTTTCTTTTGCAATACTTTTTGTTTACAAATTTTTCTAGATTCGAAATTTTAAGTTCGAAAAAAGTTAAATTTCGAAAACTGATTTCGAAGAAAATCTAATTTCGAAAATTTTTTGCCGTTATAAAAATACTCTGTATAAAAAAAAAACAAAATGTTTTTGTTATTTTAGTAAATTTTTTGATCGAGTTTCTCCCCCTTGATTTTTGCTTTAAAATTTCTTGCATTTTAAATGAGCATTGAGTCAAAGTTGTAGCAGTAGAGACTGCTTTTCAATTATATAATTGCTAGGGAATATAATGCAAAAGTTTTATAAAAAAATTTTCTTTTCCCTTGTATGACCTGTATAAAAAAAGCAAAAGCCACCAACAGTTGTTACACTTTCAATATTTAATTTTCTCTCTTTTCTTTCCCTTCTTTCAGGCGAGACATTACGTTTATTTACATGCATGGAGTGCCCTGACACCTACCCATGGTTACTCAATCCAACTGGAGATGGTTTTGTAGCTAAATAGAGTAAAAAAAACTTATTTTATAGCAACTTTTAGACAATAGAGTACTGTTGGCCTCCTATCAAATTTTTTATTCTCATCCACCTGCCACAAACTTTCCTTTTAATTCATGTCCGAACTGAATGAAATGAAAACATTTCTTTTTTTTTTTTTGCTTATAATTAAATTCTCTCTTTTTTTTGTTTGTAATTATCCAATGACAATTTACGTAGGAGGATGAAGAAAATGTCTAATATAAATTAATAAGAGATGGAAGAATGAGGAATAAAATTATTTTTTTTTTCTTGTTAATGAAATTTCATGAATGAAATAAAGAAGAAAAAGAGACAAAAATTAAAATTTTTCTTTTCTAAATCTTTTATTCATTTGCTTCATTGTTTTCAAATTTTTCAGTCACAATTAATTGCTTGCTTTTTTCTCTCTTTCTCTTTTTATCATGTCCTTGCTATATGTACATAATGAATAAGTTAGAGAGTGAGAGAAACTTGTATAATTATTAAATTTTGTGTGTGACATTATGGTAATATAAATTTTTCAAGTCTATTGCCACAGCACATTATGCAATAAATTTATTTGAATGAAGGCGAACGTTTTCTCTCTCTCTCTCTCTACGGTTGGTTAGTTGGTGAGAAAATTTTAATTCAATGATGTTAATTAATGTTTAAAGGAAAAAAGAGTGTGAGTGAATTTAAAGAAATTTTCAACATTTCAATTACAGAATATTTCTTATTAAATTTTTTGATTTAGGTTCAAAAGAAACAAATATTAATCTTAAGTTCATGATCAAAAGTTCAACTAAAATTTTAAGAATTCAAGATCAAATCAAATATCAAAACTTAAGTTCAAAAATATGTCAAGATGAAATCAAAGACAAATTTTCTTTGCAGACTGAGTAGAGTCATTCATTATTTTTTCTTGTTAAATCAAAGTATACAAAAGGCTTCCAGCTAAGGGTATTTACTTTCTATAATGTTTATCTACAAAATACTCTGTATAAATTGAAAAACAGAGTTAAAGCTCATCAGTTTTGAGCGGTTTGATAATTATCTCCAAATCGAAGCTTCACGTTTTGAAAAACTCTTTTGCTACTGATTCTTTAGATCTCCATGAGTAAAATAAAAGTAATTTGAAAGTTTTCAATTGAGTTGACCGGTGATTTATTTCAAATTTAGTCTCGCTGCTTTTGAAATTTTTAAAACTGGTGAAGACAAAAATTGATAAAGCACAGCCGCAACAAAAGCTACAAACTACAAATTAAAATTACTAGCAAAAGAGTTTTTCAATTTACGAAGCTACAATTTTGAGATATTTAACAAAACCGGCGAGCTTGACGGAAAAAACTGTTGAAAAGAACTCAAGATCAAGTTCAAAATTTGAAATTCAAGTCCTATGAATTCCAAGGTAGAAACAGAACAAAAAGTAAATTTTCATTTTTCAAGCTCGCCTACTGACATTTAAAAAAGTTAGAGCACCAACTTTTACTAGAAAGCTTTTATAAAACTCTTTCATAAACTGAATTTTTAGCTTAATTTGTTTAGTTCTGAAAAATTAACCAATTTTAATAAAAAGCTGAAAGTTTTGTTGCAAAATACCTTTAGAATCAACAAAAAATGTGATTAAAAATTTTTATAAAAACTTTCTAGTAAAAGTTGGTGTCCTAACTTTTTACTGGCAGTAGGCGAGCTTGAAAAATAAATTTTTTTTGTTATGTTCTTACCTTGATAACTTCTTTAAAATTCTATATTTTGAATTTAAAAATAAATTCTATGACAGTTTACAGCTTAAATTCAATTAAAGCTACTTTTGCCAAAATAATAAAATGTTTGAAAAAAAAATAAAAATTTCCAAAAATCAAGTTCATGAAAAGTTTAAAAACTTATTGATATGAAAATTCTTTTTTTTCTCTTTGTCATGGTTGAAATACTGCAAATTTCAAATGGAAATTTCTTTTATTTTCTTTAACAACTTTTCCATCACATAATTACGAAATTAAAAAAAGAATATAATGACGCACATACAAAAATACTTTTTCTCACATTTACATATACAAAGAAAGATTTTTATTGCCTAATGAGCACGGAGGAGTTACACTCACTCGTTTGGCAAAAACTTTTTCTCATCTCTTACACAATTTTTCTTTCATTTCTTTCTTTCTTTTTTTGTGTGTGTCGTTAAAAGTTTTATTTCAACTTTTGCTTCTGTTTTTATCACATTGCTGCTGCTGCT
>JACWBX010003398.1:1774-16196 GCA_014622435.1 Polypedilum pembai
ACAAATATGTAAATAAATAAGCAAGGAAAAAATCAGTCTCAGTTCTTGGCAACAAAAATGAGTCATATGAAATATTTACAAACGACGATCCAATATGAATGAATCTTCCACTTTCATTTGTGTAAGATGATATGGCTAATGTTTATCATAGTGTGATTGATTTAACTTACTAACGATTGCGTACACAAGAAGCTTATTCTCACTTTTCCAAATGACTCCTTAAGCAAATAATCTTGAATTTGTTGAATAAATAAATTAACTTTAATTAATAACTCTGCAGAAATTGTAGTCGATTAATGAAAAAGAAAAAAACCTCGCTAATGCCTGTCTTGCAACTTTGAGTGACTTAATCCTACCACACATAGAAGATGAATTCAACTTTTAACGCCTACATATTGTTATGAAATAAGTAGTTCATTTTTTTATTGAACAATAAGAGTTAGTAAGATGTTGAAAAGTTTTAAATTAGAGGGATTTGATTTCTTGAATGTTATCGTGGTTTTTGTCAGTTATGACATGAATAGAAAATTTTATGTAAAAATATTCTGCATATTTAAAATATCGGTCATTTGAAGATTTTATTTGATACAATCAAACAAAATGAATGAAAATTCTCATGTAAAACATTTTTTAAGGAAAAGGAAACTAAGACTAACTGTTATGTTTCAATTATTGAATAAAAATTTCTTCCTTTCCTATAAAAGTGAAGTATGATTGTATTTAAAAATTAGCACTCAATAATACAACAAAAGTAAATTATTTAGGTTACAAAAACCTTTTTCTTTACATCCTCAATAACTGCATTAAATCCTGCACATTGTAGCAATATCCTACTGCAATTGTTATATTATATCATCAATGCATAACATTTGGTGTTGTTATATAATCTCAGAAAAAAAAAATAAAAATGGAAAGGATCTTATGCATAACAACAACAACACAAAAATAAGTAACGGAGTGCACCGTTATGCAATTGCACCGAAAAAAAAAATATTTTTTTCTACCTACAAATGCTTTATTTTTATGAACTGCATCGATTTGAATAAATTCACATGAAAACAAGCAAAAGTGAAGGAGGAGAAAGAGGTAAAAAAGATTATGTTATGTTAGGATCATAAAAGAGGAAATTGGAAATCCTTCCATTTATGACAGCAATCGAATATGCAAAGATTTCAAAATTTATTTACATGGGTTTGAAAGGATTGAATCACCACTACCATCTGTTTATGGCTGACATGTCGAGACTTTAGTCGGCACAATTTCTTCAATCATGTACCGTTTCATTTCGGTTCTTCGTCCTGTGCACATGCATGTAATGATGATTATAATAATGAGCCATCAAAAAATAAAACGGGGATGTGCATACGGTGTATTCATCATTAAAGAAATTGAATATTCAATCGCAACTATCAGGAAGTTGCATCAATTATGGCTTAAATTTTTACTCTTAAGGGTTAAAAAATTTTGAGGGAGAAAAAGGTTTGTGGAATCACGCTACATAATTGATGTGATGCTGTACATATGTTGTAGGATTTCAAAATGTTGAGGTTTAAACAATAGAAATAAAAAGTCATTCGTCATCCGGTAATCCGTTCATTCATGCTCTTGAAAAAAAAAAATATTTTAAAATGTATTTGCAAGAAGCTCATTAAAAATGCAAGTAAAGAAGAAAGTAAGAATTTCTCCTCTTAGTTTACACAAAGAACAAAAATTTAAGGTTTCACTTGCATTCTTAGAAATTTTCTACTTTCTTTTCTATTTCTTTAAGTTAAAAAAAACCTCATTCAGAATATTTTGTCCTTTTGACATTGATAAATGATTTAAATTTTGTTGTTTTTGACTACCATAAATAAGTTATATTTAAAAACCAAATAGCAAAATTTTCTTCTAAAAACAGAAAAATGTTTCTCCTACCAATATTAAGAATTCTCTATTATTTAACCTTTATTCAAGAAAAAAATAACTATGAATTGAATTCCCACCAAACATCCCAAAGACACGTGATAGAAATTTTGCGTTTTATATAGAAAAATATTCTTGAATTCAATGTCATGATGATTGGATGATTTTTTGCGCATTTTTTGTAAAATATTTAAGATATTTAATTTAGCGTATTTTTGTAAAATAATAAAATTGAAATTTCAATAAAAGTTAACAAAAAGTTCTGAGCAAAATGATAGGAAATTTCAAAAATTAGCTAAATGTTTTATTTTTATTCTCATCTCTAAAAAACACAAATAGACAGAACATCGTTTCTCAAATGCAGACAAGTTGAAAAATACCGAAAAAATTTGACTTTATTGACCATCACATGAAAACGACAGTGATATTTTGGTGTTTCTTCTTTATTACGCTGATGAAAAATGAAATAGTTACAAAATGCAAGTTTATTTAAAAATTGAAAATATTGTGAAAGTTCCTGTCTGCCATAAAAAAATAATATTTAAGTTTATGACTTTATTGACATCATGAGTAAACTCATACAAAAAAAGACATTTTTAACTGCTTTCGATTTATTTAAGGGATGAAACAAATCAATTATTGACAAATGTACAATATTTATTGAAGGATCCTCCCATTTTCAGGAGCACTACTCTTTGGTCATATTTAGTATAACTGTAAACCATTTTTTATATCTTTCTCTCTTTCAACAAACAAGTCATGTCCAGTATGTCATAAAATATTATTTCTCAGTGTTGTCTGGATGAGGAGAGGGAATGAGAAGAAAGAAATTGAAAATTAGGTCGGCGAATGACAAAAATATAATATTTTCGGCTTGTCTGATGAATTTTTAATTAAACGTATAGAAGCGAGAGTTCGAGTTTTTGCTTATTTTTCTTCATTAACGTCTATAGAGAATTTCTTAGAAAAATATTTAAGATAAAATTAAAAAAATTGATGATATTTCGCAACTTTTCATTTTAAAGCATTAACATTTTATTTTTGTTTATTTTGAAAAATTATTCTTTTTTATGTAAAAATAAAAATTTTTTAAAGTTTTTACCTTTCAAAAAATCTTTTATAAATTGAAAAGAAAAAAAAATCAGACAAGATAGCGCCTCTTTGTTAAATTTGGAAAAAGAGTAAATAAATTCCATAATAATCCACATGTGTCGAAAGCTATTGATTATCTGATTAAAATTGATTAGAATCTTAAATGCATTTGAACAATGAGGCAATTTATATCTCTTATTTACATTTTGTTCTTTGAGCTGTGGTGTATAATAAAATATCGCAGTGCGCACAAAAGAACAATAAATAAAGAAAGTAACAATCATTTTCCTCTCATTTCGTAAAGAAAATGAATGGAAAGAAACTCATGTTCAATGAAGATCAAGAAATAAGAATAGAATTGGTCTAACGGTACAGAATGAGCGCTCCGAAGGTACTAAGCAGTGAAGATTTCTGTGAGAATTTTTCTATGGAATTGAGTACTTTTTTTTGTGTATACAAATAACAATTTAAGGATCATGTTACAATGTATACAGACATAACACCACAAAAAAGGCTCTCTCTTTCCCTCTCTCTTTCAGTCGGATCCCTTAATAATGGGATACAGGTACATTTTTATTTTTTTCATGTTATTTACCGTTGTTTGCCGTTGCACTTCTTTTACTCTCTGACCATAAGGCGTTTTATGCTTTATGCTTATTTTTTGCAAATTTTTTAGATTTGACCTCGTCATAACTTTTCACATTGGTATAGACTTGTTAGTGTAATGAAGTTACAAAATCAACTATCATAAGCACAAAATAATTGTTTTAAAATTTTACAGTTTTAAAGTTCTAGAATAACAATTGACAAAAAATTTAGATTCCTCTCTAACTTTTAAATTGAAGTTGTGAATTTATACATTTTCATAATAGTAATTTTATTGTTTTCTAAACTTTTTAGCAAATAAAAAATTATTAAAACTTTTGATGAAAATATAAACAACAAAACGTGGAATTCATTCATAAATATTCTAAAGATATTAACTAACCATTCAATCTTTTTATTTTCTTTCTTTTCAACATTCAATTATACCAAAATAGTATTCCAAACATAAAAAGAATATTTTTGTTGAAGAGCTCATCCACACGCATTTCTCCATTTATCTTGAGAGAAGAAAAAAGTTTTATGATTAATTTTTTTCATTGAAAAATTTATTCATATGGAAAGTGCTTTTGATTCGTACAAAACGACTTGTGTAGCAAAATATATAGTTTATTGAACTCGAGTAACCTTCAAAAAAGTAGTGTGTTGGTAAGCGCGAGCGAGTGAGAGAAATAGACACATAAAATACTCGCGAGAGAGAGAAAAGTTTATAATTTTTATATTTTTCGTGTGTTTCAGAGAAGTTGGCAGAGTGCGAAGTAAAGTAAAGTATCTCTCGAACTTATAACGGAATCTTTCACTGCTTACTTCTTTTTACTACAAATTTACACTCTCTTTATATTTTTTTGGATGTGAGACAATCACTTTCTTGAGTGTATTTACATGTGTATACACATTAGTTGATAAACATTTACAGCAAACAAATCTTCTACAAGCGATGCGCTAAAAAGTTCTTATATGAGACAAAGAGAGGTGTGAGGGTACAGTTAGCGACATTTTTCGCAGATTTGTTTCGTAGGTCGACATTTGCACTTCCTTGCGACGATAAAAGTGTTAAATGCATGTTAAACTTACATAATGGCAATTTTAAACGACTTGTTAGTGGACTGGCGTCTCTTTAATTCCGTCGTCATGCCTACACATTCGAATATTACTCAATGCGCAGGAATGTCTTATGCTAATGATAAACACATTCGCGTATAAAAAGCTACATTTCCGATAACTCGACAGGCAGAAGAATAAAAAAAATGGGATCAAATGAGATAAATAAAAGTTCATCCGTCTTCATTTGAGGAAGAGAAATAATGAAAATGCTCTTTGAGTAGCTTTTGTAATTCATTAAATTTCATTACTGCTTGTTGCTCTTCTTTTCTCCATATTCACTTCTTTTTCTATTACTGATATGTATTCGATGCGATTTGACTTAATGCCTATGTATTACTTCAAACTCTACTTGTGAATTCTTATGATTGAATCAGAAACACATGAAAGGATAGTTCTTGAGATGCTTTTAAAAATATCAATTTATTTTACACATTTATCTTTTTCATTTCAAGCTGAGTTAATTAGATTTAAAGTATCAACCAAGGACATTTCACGGATGTATTGTGTTGTTTTGTTAATTTAGTTATAAACAATACAATTAAGAAGTTTCGAATGACAATATTCTTTGCTTTTTTGATATTTAATAATTGGAAAATAGTCATACAATAAATTATTAAGCTAGGAATATATTCACATATTCTCGGCATCACGATCATAAATTAAATTATTAGCACTATGCTTTTCTACTTTCATTCCATATCAAATCTCTTCAACATGAACATGAACATAAGATGTGAGCAAAGAGGGAAAAAATTCAAGTACAGAAGTCAATAACCTGCTCTTGGTACACTCTCGTTACTAGCAACTGCTTGTTCGCATAACGAAGCAAGACATCAAAAGAAAATTGGCGATGAAAGCATTTCTTTTTTCCATGTCGTACTCTATGTTAAAAAATTCACTGTTACATTACAGTTATCTTCAATTGCTAAGTCACCAATTGTCGTATTATTATTATTATTATGTCGTCGTTGTTGTGAGCTTGGCAATGGGAATTTCTTTCTATGTGAGGCATAGCTCATTGGTTGGAAGAGCGTGTTTACATGATAGGTCGATCGGTCAACAGCTATTGATGATGCTGAAATTAAGATTTTACAATCTAGAACCTGTATAATAATTCAATTGCACAATCAATAGAGTCAGCGACCCCATGACAGAAATCTAGGCTAAAAAATTTTATTTTCTTACAAACACTTTAGAATGGTATTGCAAAACAATTAACAGCACGTCATTGGCAGCCATCATAATTTATTATTGTTTATTAAACGCAACAGCAGCGGCAATAAAAACATTACACATTCTGAAATTCTGATTTGTAATGAAAAGCGAAAAGTACCGCAATCTGATGCTATTTTACCGCTATTCTTATGAAGTGAAAGAATAAAAATAAAAAAAACAACATCGACTGAATGAAAGAGTGAGAACACCAATTGTTGGTGTGTACAATATATTGTATAATGCGACCTCGTCATCCTCATGACTCTTTCTTTTCTCTCTTGCTTCATAACATTTTATTAAGTCACAAGCTTCTTTATTCTTTTTTTTTTACAAATAGCATCACCATTTGGAGAATATGCGAGGAATTTCTTTATTTTTTTGTGAAAATGATTCTATTGTGTAGTTTTAAGAATTAAAATTTGACTATTGTTATGCAATGTGGAAGTTACGGATTATTTCAATTACACAGTCAATGCCGCCCATATAATTTTGTTTAGATGTCGGTTTTTGCAGCGGATTTTACATACAAAATTTTTGCCATAATCCACCGTTGCAAATTCAAACTTGACTGTGAAAATAATGTTTGACAAGCTAAAAGAAATTTGATTGGCTCTTAATTAGCAATTATATTTTAATTATAATGACTTAAAAATTCTATTAGATCATTAGAAAATAATTAATTAAACTTCATATATTGATTCGTTCATTCTTAAAACTTCTTCAAATAGAAAATAAAATTATCTAACAACAAATCAATTGAAAACATCGCCATACAAAGAAAATAAGAAATCAATTCTACAGAGAATGATGAAAAAGAAAAAAAGAGACTGAAACGAAAGTAAAGAAAGCTAATCGATTGATAGAAAAGTGTAAAGAACAGAACAAAGAAGCAATAAAGAACTTACAAAAGAGAGAAATCTTTAAACGTTCTATATTTGCTGTCACATTATCTTTCCCATGTCTTGTGTCTCTTTAGCTCACGTCTATTTGCTTTATTTTATATATTTACACCATAAACCGTTGTAATTGCTATTCTATTTTGACGTTGAGTTGACTGCTAACTGATGTAGTAATAGGTGGGATTTATTTCCTTTATGATGCGTTTTGCGAAAGAACATTTGCATGTTATCGCTCATGTGTGAGTGTGTACGACAGAGAAAGAAGTAGTTAAGAACCAGGAAGTATTTGCAAAGTGGACAATGTGGAAAAACCTGATTCACAATCATCCTTGATGCCTTGTTTATAAGAAACGCAGTTAAAATGAACGCAGAAGAAGCAAAGCAGAAATTGAACGTTTAATTGTTGCTTGCTCCAAAAACAATTCATTGAACTTCACGAGTTTTGCTTTTAAAGTGAGATTTATGTTTATTCGCAATTTGTTTTCATGTTCAAATTAAAAAATTTTCCTCTCTGTTGTTACCAAAAAAATACAGCAGCAGCAGCAACAGTAGTAACAAGAAGACATGCACAAAAGAAAAATAGATGATAAGAAGTAAAAAAAGAGGAAGAGAAGCAAAAACGCAACGCACGTGAATTTTTTCTTTTACTTTTTTTCGGTAAAAAGAGCGATAAGAAACGGTAAAAAATTGAAAATTTCAAAAAATTAAAAGTGATTGAATGTTAAAGCGATATTATTATATTTTTTGAGAAAACTATTTAGAGGTTTTTGACTCTTTCTTTTTTTCAATTTTATTTATATGTTGAATTGCTAAATATCTAATAAAAACTTCTTATTTAAAGTTTTTAATAATCAAAATTTTTCAACATACAATGTCTCAGAACATAAAAATAGAAATTTCATTGTCAAGATTGGCAGAAGGTCAACTTCTTTTAAACTCTTCAAAAGTCAATTATCGCGTTTATTTACATATTTTTAATAATTTTATCTTCACTTAACTAAATATACTTGTAAAGCAAGTAATTAAGAAAATAATAAACAGTAGAACTTGACATTTGACCACTTATCAAGAAGATCATTAACATTTGAGATTATTTTTAAATTTTTTAAAACATTGCGCAGGTTTTTTCTTTCAACTTTTTTTGAGGCTATTACAAATCAAACATCGATCTTAATCACAATAAGAATCAATTATTCTCATAAAAAAGTAAAGAAACGTGTTCCATATTTTGAAACGATCTCATCATGACCCAACTTCAACTTTAGCTGATTGATATGAATTGATATTGCTTACCTTAAGGTCATCCAATTTAATGATCAACAGAAAAAAATTTCATCATTGACTCCTTTCAGAGTTTTTCAGCTTTTCAGAAAGAATTTATTGTAATTTAACCAAACGATAATGTCTTCCTGGTTCTTGAAGTTGTGTGCTATTTGCAAAGTCTATCATCATCATTCATCTATCTAACAAACTCATTAATTCATCTACATTTACCTTCTCTTACTTTTTTTACATTTAGAAATAAGCAGAAGAAGGAAGAAAAGAAGAAAAAAAAATCACAAATAACATAAAAGTTTACATTAGTTCATTGAACTTGTTTTTCTTCTTTTCAGCAATAGCAGCAGCAGCAACAGTTTAAATATTTTTCTTCACTCTTTTCTCTTTCCGCACGATCAAAGAATTTTACTATAATTAGGTAGAAAAAAATTTAATAGAATTTAAATTGTGAGAAAAAACAAACAAAAATGTTCTCATAAATAAGTTATCAATTGGGTTGCTACTCATGACTTTTATTTTACAGCCACACCAAATGACCGCAAAAAATTTATTTTTAAACCAAACATTGAAGCGCCTCAAAAGAAGGCAAAAGAAAAAGAAGTTTTAGTGTGGCATCATTTCTCTCTTTTTCTTTATTTCTCGAGGTTGCTGCCATAAAAAATATTAAATGTACAATCAAAATTAATTTCTTTTCGAAAATGCGAGTAAAAGATTTATTATATTAAATTAAATTAGTAAAGCTTTGTTAAATGTATGCAAGTTTGTGTTGTTTGTATGTGCAATGCTGCTATCAAATTTTCTCTCTTTCTTTCTCTCTCGTTATAAACCGCTTTTCTACTTCTTTTTTTTGCAAAAAATCAGTTGAATTTTTTCTCTTGATCATTGCAGTTGTTAGAGCAGAACAAAAAAATGTAGAATTTTCTTTATTTTGTCAGATAATTTAGAAGAAAAAAGATTAAATATTTTGTGATTGAAATTTCATATTTTAAAAATTTTCTAAAATGTTTGAATTTGTATGGAGACATTCCCGAAGTCGGGAATTCCCGGGAATATTCCCGAAAGGAAAAAGCCTAGTTGCTGCCATAAAAAAATATTAAATGTACAATGAAAATTAATTTCTTTTCGAAAATGCGAGTAAAAGATTTATTATATTAAATTAAATTAGTAAAGCTTTGTTAAATGTATGCAAGTTTGTGTTGTTTGTATGTGCAATGCTGCTATCAAATTTTCTCTCTTTCTTTCTTATATACTTCTTGCTTACTTTTGCATTCTTCATTTTCATTTGGGCTTTTTTTTCAATTTCGATGAAGATAACGGCATTTCTTTAATATTTTTCATTTTTATATTCTCTCTTTTTACTTTTCAATAGTAATTAAACAAATTTTTGATTTGTTGTCAAAAATATTATTATGGAATTGTTTTCCATATTTTGAATTTAAGTACAATAATATTTTTTGAAATTATTATTTCATAGAGATTTTTATTAAAAATAATAGATGATTAAATTTGTAAAGAAAAAATTCATTGAATTTTAAATTAAGATCTCTATAAATAAATTAATCTTTGCAAAAGGTAAACTCTTAAATTAAATTTTAATTTAAATTATTTACTCTAATGCTATAAATGGGAAATCATTTGTTCAAAATAGCTAAACGTTCTATCGTTTCTAAACGTTAAAGTTTCATGTTGCTTAAGAAATCCTATGAGTCAAGATTTGACTGAAACTTAATTTTTGAAAAAATATTGAAAACCTTTTATTTTTAAGACTTCAACTTAAAATCTTTATTTTGAGTTTAAAAATTAAATTTGCAAGAAGAAAAAATTTTAACTTTCCTTAAAGAACCATATTTAGAAAAATGTAAAATGTATATCAGTGGACCAGAAGAAAAGTCTTTAAAAACTTCCAACGAGACATAAAAACACAGAGAAAAAGCATAAAAGTAGTTTGAGATCAACGAACGATTGCGTTTTTCTATTACGAAACTTGAACTTCATGCTACAACTAGCTATGCTTAGGCAACAGCAAAAGTCATGAAAGAAATGTGTGTCAATGACTCTTTCGCTCTAAAGCAAACCAAGAAATGAGAGAGAATAAGCAAAAAATGAGAGACTAATATTCAATTTAATCATCTCGCGTAATAATCTCTTCTTTCTCCGCAATTGTTAGAGAAGAAATTTTTCTTATTTCCTCATCGTAGCTTTTTTCTTAACACAAATACATTTGAAACTCAACACACATACAGCTAAAGCGAATGAAATTCTAAACACATTTACGATCCACACACATATATGATCTTTGTGCAAAAAAACAAAGCTGAGAGAGCAGAATCAAAAAGTTCATTGACATCACACTGTTTCTGGTTTTTCTTATTGGTGTGTAAAAGCTGGACGAGAGTAGATCTCTCTCCATGCATCAAAACTCTCTTTTCTCATTTCCTTTCAATGTCAACTCACAGAGCTTTTGAAGCACAAATTTAAATGTGTTAGTAAAGCATCAACAGCATCTGAATGACGAATGTGTTTCAGCAAGTTATAAAAGAAAAAAAGTTAATATGTCGTTCCTTATGACACAATAATGAGAATGTCATAATAAGATTATTAAATAACTTCCTTGATCTTGGAATTTTCTTTTTTCAAAATTCGTTTAGAATTAGGCCACAGTAAAAATTAGCTTCATAAGTAGTTCAAAATCAATAAATGTAAACTTACATTGTGATAAAAGAAGAAAAATTTGAAAGTGTCCAAGTGACGGCGAATTAGACACTGTATGAAGTATCTTTTGGGTCATCAAACCTCAATTTTCTCTCTCATACGCATTCGCGCGTGAGTTCCAAAGAGAAATGAGAATTACCATTCGGGAATGGGCCAGCCAGCCAGCCAGCTATTCCTAATTGACTAAAGTAGTGTTCGAGCTCTCACTGAAAGAAAAGTATATTTTTAACTGTTCTTTCAACACTTTTCAAATCGTATCATATAAACTACCATGAAATATCAACGCATGTGTGCGAAATATTTAGAAGGAAAGCAAAATTTATTGAAGTTAGATTTTCTATAGCAAAGGCCTCGTTTCAATCTTTACTTTTCTTCAATTTCTTCGTTTATTTTCTTATCGACTATGCGAAAATGAAATGATTGAGTTTATCGAACTTACTTAGATGAATTTTATTTTTATACACTTTCTTTTAAAGAGAAAAATATTTGTTTTTTTTTCAGGAAAATTTATAATTTATATCGTTTGAAATTAATTTTTAAATACTTAATTATAAGGAAATGAAAAGTTTCCTTAACTTTTACCTGCACAATTTTTATTTTATTTTTCTAGAATTTTGTGTCTGATAAAAATTATATCAAAAAGATTTTATTATTCCTATCACATTTTGTTTCATTTTATGTCAAATCATATAACTAGAAATAAATTTTAAATTCTTGTCTCAGTAGTTCCCAGCATCAATTCATATAGGGAAAAATTTAATACAACAAAAAAAGCAACATTATTTTCTGCAAATTGAGTTGACAATGAAGATTGTCGACAATTTTTCTTAAAATATAATTACAAAAATTTTGGAATTAAACGTTTGCTAATCATAGTCTTGTTACTGACATAAATTTTAGGCATATTTGTTACTGTTTACATATTTATTATAAAAATATTAAAAAAAAGATTAAAGCATGATGAACTTTGTTAACTTGAGTGTACATCAATTGATTTTTTCATTATTTTTTGTACTCAAATTTATTTAAAAAAAAAGGATAATGAATATAAAATTTTAAAATCGAACAATTCATGAATATCAATGTCAATTTTATGTTGACAAAAGTCATTAATAAAATGATTTAAAATTCTTATTGAGTCAACAACCCTTATATGTTTATTCGTATAATCATAGACTATTGAAAGCTCTCTTTACGGTAAGGTAAAAACATTCAATGAAAAGTTCTTTCAACTCCAACATCAATTTAAAGCACAACGTGACTAAAAACCATTTATTTATACGTACAACACCAAAGTCCTTCCTATGCGACCAACAAGCGAGGCATAAAACAATTTTCCACCCCAAAATAGTATAAAGCTCCTTCTTTTCGACATTGCATTGTGATGTTCAATGAACTATTTTTGCTACCAAGTTTTTAGGAATAATATTTCTAAAAAATTGTCTCTTTGTTTAGTTTCAAAATCATTCATTACAAAATTAAATTTGCAATTTTTCTTATTTTAAAATATGCGCTTTAACATTCAAATAAAAGTAAACATTTTTAAATTATATTCTAGACATGGTGGCTTATTTTATTTCTCCCTTTAGGCTTTATATAGTACGATATTTTTTTCCTTCAAATCTACCCTCGCAATTGCACTTCAAAACATATAATTTTAAATAACAAAATAAGGTAACAGAGAAAGAGAAAGAGAAAAAAAATAATCGTCGGGTCGTGTCTATCGTTAATATGGCAGAAGTCAGCTATGGCCTAGTAGAACAGCAGAAAAGCATGCATGCATTCGAGTGCTTTTTTTCTCACACACAAATACAGTGAAAGCACAAAGCGAACAGAGACAAAGTGTGAGAGAGAGGGAAGAGAGAGAAAATTTATGTATGGCAAAGTCATTGAACTTCAATGCGGAATGAAAGTTATGCAATGATAATATTATTGTATTACAGGCCGCGCGGTTAAAGAGAGGAGAAATAAGTTCAAATTTACAGTACAATCACCCACTTTTTCACACTGTGTGTATACTTTTTTCGTCTTAATTGCTAGCTTCCATTACCAGCCGAGTCATCGTCGCCTAAGATGTTATTTTTATGCTGCTATATAGAAAAGTGTGAGCTTGATATGTTGGGAACTTTAATGAATTTATGAAAAAACCGAGTAGAAAAATCTGTGCTAAGTATTAATTAGCGAAGCAATGCGAGCAGCCATGTTAGGTATTAATTAGTCTCTCGATAAAATAGTATATGCATATGTCCGTTCATGCTTATGGCGATGGTCAGCTATTTGTACTCGAACACACAATCACACATACTTTTTCTCTCTATTGACTAGTATCATAATTGCAATTTGTCATTTCTTAGAAATCAATTAAGTCTCAATTACGTGTGGTATAATTACATGAGAGTGAGGTGAAGAAAAAAAATGGGCCAATTCTAGCCTCGCTGAGCTTAAAATATTCGAAGAGACTAATCATAATCGCTTTAGAAAATGAAAAGCTATGAATAAGTGAAATGAAAGAGATAAGAAGCAAATCGAAATCAATTTTCCTCTCCAAAAACCGTTCCCTGAAATCATTTTTGTTATGTTTATTTTATTCAGCATCGCTCTTCGCTTTCTTTGAGCTTAGTGGTTATAATGTGGGTCAAAAGAAGTGAAATTTCATCATAAATATATTTCTGGAAAGCTCTGGATGATTATGGGAGAAAGAAAAGCATTCATCATAAAAACCACGAAAATTTTCAAGTTCGATGAACTCTCAATTGATGATTTCACTAACCGTAATCAGCATGAGTCAAAAATACATTCAATTTGAATGGGAAGTGAAACAGTAAACAGTTGTAAAAAATTAACGGTCACAAATTGACAATTTTAATGTAATTCAAAATGCATATTTATTTACAATTATGAACAGCATTGTCACAATATTATTTTTATATAATATTAAAAATTCATTTAATTGCGTCTAAAAATATATTGCATCAAATTGTCACTCAGACACCAGCATCATTTTTTTCTTTGTGACATTATGTTTAGGTTAACGAACTGTCATAGTGATTAAAATCATATTTAAAAGGAAAAATATTATCAATCTCTATTTATTATTAAAAAATTACCACAAATTTTTTAAATTAAGGTATTTTTCTCTCTTCTTTGTCACTTGATGTGATTTTTAACCTGTAAAGAAAAACATAAATGAAACCACATCAAATGCTAATAAAAAGAACAAAAGCTTTTTATGCAATTGTCCTTTAAGTGCTTCAAACTGTTCAGCCACATAATTGGCCATTCGTTTACATGCAATTATGTTTTATAGCTTGTTCAAACATCATTACCTTTACAGTGTGCTCTTTTTCAATTCATCTCAGCGCAATTGTGTTTTATGGGAAAGAATCAAATAGATTTTTGATCCGAGGCATGCAAAAGAAAAGATATTGGAACAAGCAGCAGTAACAAATATGGAAAGCACAAAAATAGAAAAACAAATTCATGTTCCAATGTAATGTATGAAAGAGCTAGACAAGGCAACTAACAGCAACATCAAATTTTAAAAAAATATTATAAGGCTGGGACACTTAAAAAATTAATTAAAAATTAATTAAAAGTTAATAAAATTAATTAAATTA
>JACWBX010003398.1:25749-38189 GCA_014622435.1 Polypedilum pembai
AGGATAATTTACGCAAAAATTCTTTTTAAGAATTAATATTTGTAAAATCTTCATACATGAGAGCAATCATGCCAACTCAACGTGAGTGGAAAGCATGTGATCTTTCTTATAAAATCTATTTCTTTGTAGGCTGAATAGAATGAATTTGTGTTTATTTAATGTTCTTTGACAAAAATTTTTCTTTTCCTGAATTTGCTAGTTTCAAACCGGTAAATGTTAGTTTTTGATTAATATTTTAACATTTATTTCAGGTAACAAATTCATGTTTCTTTCCTTGTAATAATACAAAAAAATATTCAAAATTTGATGAATTAAAAGATATAAGTTACTAATTCAAAATAAAGAAATAAATTCTTTTTACATTTGCGTGACTGGCTGCTATTATTTTAGCTAAAAGTGTCTGCTCTTGGCAATCAAGTTTCTTTTACTATTTTTTATACCTTGAAGCACTTCAATATAGATTACATAACATATTAATTTAAGTAATCAGATGGAAAACTTTCATTAACATTTGCCTCACCTCATAAGCTAAACATTCAGCAGCTAAAATTTCTTCTTTACTTGCTTTCATATAAACAAATTGAGACGCAAAATGATAATATTTATACACCTTCAAGTTGTTTTTCATGTTAAAGTTATGAAGGAAATTTGATCAAGAAGATGTTGAGATTTATGAGTTTTTGGCATCTGTTTGTATGAAAATTACCTTTTAAATTCATATACATAAAATTTCATCTTGAAAAGATATTAAAACCCAATCAATCCTTGAACTTGCTCAAGTGCATTCTACAAAAAGTCAAATTTTAATTTCTTCGTATTTAAAATTTTTATTTATTTTTTCTAATTAAAACTCAGACGACCTGATTCAATATATGTAGCACATAAGTGACAGAAAAAGAACACACAAAAAATGCGAGCATTAAAGAATGTGCTCCGCATTCATGATTTATGAAAATTTCAACCGGTGTAACAGTAGAAGAGGAAGTGAAATGAAGATTTAATTAGACAGATTGACTCTTTGTGTGTGTATGATATATCTTTTGACTCATCTCTCATCTATGAAAAAATGACTTCTACAGTCAAATCCAATAATTTATTATCTTTCTTAATTTTCAACCAATGAGAAAATTCTCTCTTTTCATTGATGAAAATTCTTCGCTAATTCAAAGAAGAAATCACATCTCTTTGTCGCCACTTTCATCGGACTTGTCATTTGCTTTTCTTTCTTTTTATTTTTCAAACAGGTCGCTTCGAAATTCCAACGAACTTCAATATAAATAAAACAGAGAAAATCTCTCGATTTGCAATACGGAGGTAGTAGAGAAAAAAAGTAGCGAGTAATAATTTTCATAATTATTAAAATATTTTGGCTCTGATTCAACTATGCGACTGCGACGAGGTCCTCATTCGGAAACCCGAAGTGGAGTTTAAATTAAGTATGTTTATTGCACGAGAGAAACAATCATGCAAAAGAGAGAAATTCCTCTCATGTCGTTTCACGCTCTTTGATCGTTTTAATGCCTTCTGATTTTCATTCTTTAATATTTTTATGAGCGGTGAAAAAATAACGATTGAAAATTATGACAGTGAAGAATTTTCCTTGAAACACAATAAATTTTTCTACTTTTAAATAAATTCCACCTTTTTCCCATTTGAAATTCAAATGAGACGCGCGATGAGTGAAATAAAATCATAAAGAAAATATAACGCAGTGAAATAAAAAAAATAACAGAATGATCGCGTGTAAACATGACATCGAAAGGGCGCCATCAAGTGGAATTTCATAGACAACGAAAGTAAGAGCAAAGGAATTCAAACATTTTATTGCAAAATTCACAAATTTTGAAGTAATTAGTTAATTTATGATTTCTTTCGAAACTCTCATAGTCAGACTGACTGTCTTTTATTTATTTTTATTAGGAAATTCACATACTTGAAATTCTTTCTGTTTGCAATAGATCTATTTCATTATTTGCATTAAAAAGAAAGTTTCAAGGAATTTCCTGATGCAGTAATTAATTATTAAGTTTTGTTTGTATTTCCTCAATAAGTTTTTTGTTTGAACTTGTTAGAACTTCTTAAGGGAAGTGTTTTTTGAATAAATTTTAAACTTTTTTATTAAATGCCAAAAAAATTCCAACTGTAGCTTAAATTCAATTGAAATCGACAGTGAGAAAAAAATTGAAATGCAAATGAGATCATCTGCATTCGCGTGTAAAATTTCTTTTAAAACAATCAGCTGGTTGACTGCATTGAGTTTATTTATTTTTAAAAGTCTTGCGTAATGAAAGGCACGCAACGGAAAATAACCAAAGTAGTATTGTTATTCCCTCGTTTGCATATTGATTTTTTTATGAGTTGCAAAAATGTAATATTACAAAAGCTTTAAGTAGTATGGGCACAATTCAAAAAAGTAAGCGGTTACTATGAGAATAATTGTTAATAGCTTCATCATTCTCGAAAAATTCTTTTAAACGACCAAATTCCTTTAAAAATGTTTGTCATTAGCAATTAAAATTCAGCTATAAAAAATTGCAATCAACATTTTACTTTTGTGTCTGCAATTTATTACCATTGAGTTTTGACCGAACATTCTTTTTTTTTTATTTTTATCACAAGATTATTTTTATTTTTAATTTTATTGTCAATTGAATTTTTGTGTTTCTCTACTCATTCATTTGCTAAAAATATCAATGAAATGCTATACATTCAACAACCTGTAATGACTATGATAATTATCTTTATTAGCTTACCTTGATGGAACGATGTTTGTGTTGCTATTAATCGTATTCTCGCCAGTATTGTTTAAACCAAGTAACTGCTGGATTTTTGTGGATTGTTTATCATCTGATGTTGATGTTAATATTCGCAAATTATCATCTGTGGCCGGTGCCGTAGGAATTGTTAGAGTCTTCATCATTTTCTGACTAGTATTACTTCTTTTTGTTAATAAACAACCCAACGTGACCGTTGTCTCTTATTTACACTTTAGTACTTAAATTTTTTGTTTTCTTTTTGTTCTTTTTCCTCTTTTTTCACCAAATTCTTTTCAAACTGATTCACTCGCTTGAAAATCAATATCTCTTCAAATGTTTGCTTTAAGCACGTCTATAACGAACGAAAGTATATTATCAACTGTTTGCGATGTGAGCGAGAATTTATTTTCAACAACTTTCCTCTTCTTTTTCGCTCTTACTTGTTCGTTCGTCTGACGCTTATTTAAATCATGAAGAAAAACTCACGATTCATTTGTGAAAAAAGCAAACGAAAATGAGTATGCTCTTCTTTTTTTCACTTTTCATTCAAATGAGCGATCATAAAAAATGTAGATGAATATGACTTGTACTCAAATTGTTAGAGTAGGAATTTTTATATTTACTGACTTTATCTATTCCAAGAGCAGATTACACAAAAACTTTTTATCTAATTAAAAATATACGAATTTTATACTTTTAAAATTATAGCCCTTATAGCTAGAGGGCGCTGGCAACTGACATACATACACACATGGACGGTATTCATATTCACATATAATACACATCGTTGTCAATTATAAATATTATAATATATTAGTATTAAGTCATTAATTTGATAAAATGAGATTTTCTATAGCCATCACTCAATAGTTTATCAATAATCGTCATTCAAAACTAAATGATACGCTACAAAATATCACCATTCAGTTCTGATAAAGAAAAATGTTTGAAATTTAAAAATTTAACGGTCTTGTATGTGATATTATTCTTAATTGCGAAAATAATCTTGTTTATTTGAGAAAAAGAAAATATAATTTTTTCAGATGTCCAATCGTTGATTTCAATTTGTTTAACATTTTTTCATACCAGCATATGATACACCAAAAACATTTCAGAAAAGCAACAAGATAATATCATTTCTTGTGAAAAGCAGTTTTAAATTTAAGAATCATGTGTGTGATTCAATTTCACTCACGCTCTCTTGTAGTAGATAATATTAAAAATGAGCAAGAAAAAATTTTCGCGCTTGTTGAAAAGTCAAAAATGTTGAAAATTCTTTGTTGACGATTGAAAAAAGAAATATTTTTAGCATAGATTGCATGAGTAAGCGACTCATTTGGATGAGAGAGCAATGAATTTATTTACAAAATACAGAGGCGATCGTTGAGAATTTTTTATATCCATGGAGTTAAATGACTTGTTCATGAGATAGCAAATAAACAGATCATTTTTCAATAAAGAATTTCTTCGCATTTAATGACTTTGTAATTTAACACACTCCATATGTGTGTAAATAAATTATAAAATTTCATTCAGATATTTAATAATGCTGCAGATGCTGTCGCGATTGAATCATTTGTTTACTTAAGAACAAATTTTTTGGCAATAAAATTTATAATTATCGAGTCAGACTGTCTGCCAAAAAGAAGAAACAGCCGCCCTTCTCATGACTTTTTCAGTTTGAAACCTAAATATGTGATTTTTCAGGATATTTTTGTACCATTTATAATTTATTTAAAGAAGCACAATGAGTTTACATTCTTTGTGACAATTGTAAAGAGTCATCAATCTACATATCTGTCAAACAAGTATCCGGTGTGATTTCACTCCCGTCACACAAAAATTGCTCTTAAAAAATAAGAATCTTCAATTTTCTAAAGGAATTTGTATTTTACTAATGTATTGTCATAAATTTATTTTTAAATGCGAAAACAGAAATATTCATTTATTTATGACATGAGAAGAAAGTGAAGAAAGATATTTTTCCTCTTTTTCAAATTCTTTCTCTTTCGCCTTGCTAATGAACTTTCAAACAAATGGCATTCGTCAATGCTAAAACAAGCTATTCAGATGTTAGACAAGCAATGAATCATGAAAATGATATAAATATTTTAAGCATCAATCGGGGAATATATGAAAAAAGAAAATTCCATTAAAGGAATACAAAAAAATTCTTTTTTCACAAATAAGTAAACAAACATCTCTCTCAAAAGTATGAAAATAAAATTTTTGATGTCTTTTATTCGTGAAATATATTGCGCATTTTCTTTTAAAGAGAAAAAAATAACAAAGAAGCTGAATAATTGCAAAAAGCCATAAGTGCACAGTAAATTCAAAAAGACATTAATTATCAAGTACCGACTGTCTTTATTACTTTCATTTCAAGACATTTATTAAGACTTCTCATGAGTGACACAAAAAAATTATTTTTGACTGATGCCTGACTTTGTGACATGATGCATATGTTGGAGAATTCTTTTTCTGTGTCAAGGATTTATAAAAACTTTCAAAGATTTAAAAAATATAGTTCAGATGTCTGTTTATTATTTTACTTTGTGTGTTATAAGGGTGACGAATGAAAAATATTTCAGAGAAGACTAAGAAAATAAATGGAAGGAATTTTCTTTTAATTTAATGGTGCCAAAGGAGAGGATGGGAAAATTTTTCATTTTCGCATACCTGAGTGTTGATTTTTGTAGACGCCAATCGCGTACTCAAAAATAAGATCAAATGAAAAATAACTGATGATTTACAATGAAAAGATACATACATAAATCACACTAGTGAAGTTGAAACCTCAAGAATTTAAATCTCCACATGACATCCTGTTAATTGCTGTTTTAATTGATTAATGAACTTCCCTTGAAAATCACGTAAAAAAATAGCATGTTGAATTCTCTAAAGTAATGAATTTTCATCAACAGTTCCTCCATAAATTGAGAAAAAAATGAGACCGTTAAAACATTTTCATATAGTTTTAATTGTATTGAAATTTATGCATGTAAAGAAAATAAAATTGCAATTTCATGCGGTAATAAAATTGATGCGCTTTGGAATTAAATTAGAGTTTATAAAAAGTTTTCAAAGTTTTTTTTATATTTTTTCATGGAATGCGTTTGTATAAATGACTTTAAAAGAGAGATTTGTTTCGGTTAATTTGATGATCATAAGATACAATGTTGCACTACGATTATTCTCGTTTCACTTAACAAGCAAAAAAGAATTGAAAAATTTATTAGATGCAATTAATTAAATGACATTTTTTCATACACTTTAAAGAAATTAATGATGCAAATTTTTCACATTTTCTGCTTTAAAAAATGAAAATTTTATAAAATGAAGTAAGAAATGGACTATGAAAAAATTTAATGATCTACATTGTAATGAAAAATTCATTTTTCTTGCTTACATCCTTAAAAGGATTGCACGCACATTTGTTCATGAAACTGAATATGAAAAAAACACGAATATGCGTAACCCAAAAGAATTTCTTCTTATGATTTTCAGACGTAAATATTTACTCTATGTTTCAATAAAAAAAAAACACAGTTTGTCGCCATTTTAATCATCATCATCATTTTCCTAGGTCATGATAAAGAATTGAGAAAAATATATAAATTTTTGCGAATTTATTTATCGTCGTTGTGTTTTTTACTGTTGTCCACTCAAAGAAAAATTAATTTTTGAGCTGTTTAGATTAAGAAATGACTCATAAATGTTTGTTTTTCTTTATAAAAATTTGTCGCCCAACATACTTCTTCGTATTTCAGCTTATGATAAATCAGAAGCAACTGAAAAAATACTTTGAATTCGGGATAGAAGCAATGAAGAGAAAGAAGGAAAAATTTATGTGAAATTAAAATAAACTGCAACACTTTCATCTACCTTTTTTAATTCGTTACAGTCTGCAAGATTTATTATTTAAAAAAATTGTCATGATAAATTAATTTTCATGTGTGATTAATTGAATCATACCTTGCCAGCGTGGAAATAATTTTTCATTTGAAATTTTCTTGCACTTGCATAAAAATCAAAGTAAAATTTAAAATATTTTTCCTCGTCTTGCACATGCCAACCAAAAAAAAAAATTTACTGTCACCTTTCATCGACATCTTAAATCAGAAAACGAGAAAAAGATATTTTCATAATGTGAAAGAAAAAATAATTTTTTATAAACTAAAAGTGCTTTACAAATATCAGGTGAAGAAATTTAAATTTTTTTCTCTAATTTATGAAATTTTTCAATGATAGAAAACCAATCAAAAATAAATTTTAATGTCCGATTATTGCGGTTTAAAATCTACAGAAAGGTAAACACAAAAATGTATTCGTGGTCATAACGAAAATTAATTGAGACATATGTAATTTCAAATTAGTCACTTGAGCAAGTATCAAATTGTAGGTTTCCCATTTTTCACGATTTTTTTATTTTTTTATAAGAATGTTTATACTTTCCGTTATTTCTAAAGAAAATTTTTTATAAATAACGTCAAAAATTTGAATTTTTAAAAACTTAACGCTCAGCTTTGAATTTCTCCTTCGGCTAAACATTGATTTTTTCTCATAAAAATGTTTACATTTAAATTTTAATAAAAAATATAAACATTTAAATAATTCACAATGAATAAAGCCAGTTCACTTAAATATTTTAATTGTTGTCGATGCTGCTTAAGTAAATTTAGTAAAACATCAAAAAAAATTGAAATTTCCAGCATCATAATTGAACAATTTTATCAATTAACACAAATTCAAGTAATTTTTCAAGAATTTAAAAAAGTAGATCCAACTAAAAACAAAATTTATTTTCAGATAAATTCATCAAATGAAAATCATTTGAAGCATATTTGCAAAACATGCAAGAAAAATCTTCAAGAATTTAATGATCTCAGACTAGACTATATTAAGAAGCAACAACAATTGAATGAAATTGAAAATCCAGAAAATGAATCTCTCAATAATCTTCAAGAAATAAAAATTAAAATTGAGCCAATCGATCAAAACTTATTAGAAGATTACAACGAAAAAAATGAATATGATCAATTTGATGATGACCCGAATTGGCAAGAAGATATAAAAGAAGAAAGTTCCGACAGTGACGAAGATAAAGAACCAGAAATTGTAAAAGATGTCAGTATGAGAAGAAATAAAAATTCCCAAGAAGATGAAATTCCTGAAGTACCATTTGAATTCCAATTAAAACCAAAACAAAGAAGGAATATTGAAAGAAATTTCAAATGTAAAATTTGCTCTGTCAGTTTTGCCACACAAAAGACTTTAGAGAATCATATTATGTACAATCATAGTAATACACTAACAAGAGAAGAAATTTTAAGAATTAAAAAGAGAAATCGTGAAGATCGAATGCGAATTTGTCCAATGTGTGGAATTAAAGTTGATCAACTCAATCGACACATAAAAAAAGAACATCTGAATATAAAACGATATTTCTGCGACCACTGTCCTTACAGTTCATTCAAGCGCTTTGATATATCTAGCCATGTATTAAAGCATCGAAAGAAACCAAAAAAGGAATTTATGTGTGATAGTTGTGGCACAGAATTTTTAAGAAAAACTAGTATGAGACAACATGTTCGTGATTTCCATTCAAACAAAGATCCTTTCATCTGTACAATTTGCAATCAGAAATTTAAAACTATGACACTCATGAAGAAGCATCAAAAATGGAGACACGAGGGTGGACATAAAATAAAATGTCCTGATTGTGATAAAGAACTTGCAAAATTCTGTTTAGAAAAACATATTATGCGAGATCCAGAGACTTTTGATCAACAATTTATTTGCTTGGAGTGCGGAAAAGAATTTAAAAACAAACGTTGTCTTGCATACCATAAACAATCACATAACAAAAGAGAATTCATTTGTGAATATTCAGATTGTGGTAAAAGTTATGCAACATTCAGTCAATTAAGTACTCATCAGAAGAGACATACAAATGAAAAGAATCTAAAATGTCCATATGAAGGATGTGACAAAGCATACTTTAAGCAACAAAACTTAAGAATCCACATTGCTAGCATGCATGCAATATATCGAAGAAAATGTCCAGTTAAAGATTGTGAGTACACTACAGGAAGCTACAATTACATGCGAGATCATCTTTTGAGGCATAAAGAATTGAAAATGGAAGAACAGCGAGAACTTTTTGTTGCTATAAAGCATATGAATTTGGTGTCATAAAAAATTATTTATTCTTTAATAAATTTTTATTAATACTGATTTTGATTTCATTCTTTGGTGTCAAATGCAGGATTTATAACTTCATTTTGTGTTTTTGTCATTTCAGGAACATTTTCAGACTCAATTGATTCTGGTTGAACAGCCCATGGTTGAATTTCTCCTTGAGCCCAAATCCAGAAAACTACACAACCAAAAACATAAATTCCACCTTAAAAATAGATAAAATTAATCAATATTCTATGAAAATATTGAAAATTTACCGGCGATATAGAAAATTATTTTCCATTGATCTGCTTCCTAAAAATATTTATTTATCTTAGTAAAATAAAAGTATTTAAGCATATAATACTCACAGCATCAGTAACTATATATCCAGTCAAAATTGGTGAAACAATTCCAGCAACAGTAGCAAAACTATTACAAAGTCCCATTAATACACCTGCAAATTGAGGTGCAATATCTAAATAGTTCACAGAGAAGCTTGCATAAGCAAATGAAGCCATAGCAACACCAATAGTGATAAATGTAACAGATGACACAGGATTAAGGAAAAATGCTGCGAGTAGCATGCAAGCCATCTGAGCTAAGAATGCCATTGAGTTGAAATAACGTCTAGTTTGTCCCGTTGTCCAATAACCTTTAATTCTTACCCAATCTGATAAGTACCCAGCAACTTGACACATCACAGCCCTAAAAAAATATTCAGTGTCAAATTAAATTTTAGTTATGATATGTTAAACTCACATGCAAAGGTACGGTAATGCAGATATTATACCAGATTTTGCAATATCAAAGTCAAGTGCATCTTTTAGAAATTGAGGCAACTGAGTTTGTAAAGTAAAAAAACCCCAGCCTTCAGAAAATTGTGCAGCTAAAAAATTTTAAATTTAAAAATGAAATTTTCGATTTACATTATCTACCTATAATTGCCCAAACAGCACTTGAACTTAAAATTGCAGACCATGGAATTTCGACTTCTTTGTCCATTGATTGTTTATATAATGACTGCTCAATATATCTTCTTTCGGCTTGGCTTATGAAAGGATCTCTGCCAGGGCTTCTTCTGATGAATAATAACCAAACACAAGTCCAAATACATCCAATAATACCAAACACGTAAAAAACCCATTCCCATCCTACTGTTGCCGCCAAAATTCCACTAACAGGCATGCTAATTACCAAACCGATGTAATTTCCAGTGAACGAAGCCACAACCATCCTTGATCTCTCAAATGGTGGAGCCCATTTAGACCACATTTCATAAAGAGCAGAATATGTAACGCCCTAAAATTATTAAGAATTAAGTAATTTAAAAAAATTCAATAAAATTTTTTCAAACCTCAAAAAGTCCTTCTATTACACGGATAACAATCAAAGCATATAAACTAAAATTTGCAGCTAATGGCGTTAGCAAGGTCATCACAGCAGTCACTCCAATTCCAGTTCCAAACAGCTGTTAAATGCAATAGTAAAATTGTCAACATTGACCTAAAAATTTTTTTTTTAAAAAACTCACAATGCTTCCACCGGTTTTTTGTGCGATAACTCCACCGACTATTTGCGTACAAAGATACCCATAGTAAAATGATGAAAGTGCATAGCCCTTTTCTTTTGAATTCCAGTTAAAATATTGTTCATATATTATTGTTCCATTTGCATGTTCAATCGTACGATTTTCGGTCATCGACACAATTGCAACACTAAAATGAAATTTTTTAGAATGTTGAAATAACTTTTTAATTTTATGTGATTACTTTAAATTTGATCGAAGTGCATAAACATTGAAGAGTCCAAGAAATGCCATAAATACTACAAAATATCTTCTTCGCTTCCATATCGGTGTTGGATCAGTTAGTTCATCATTCCTAAAATGAAAATATATTGAGGCAGGTTATAACAGTTTAAAAGAGAGCACATAATAAATAAAATTTTATTTTCATTGAAGTAGCAAAAAGTTTATGTGTAAAACAATGATATCTCTTGTCTACTGATAGATTAACAACGTATTGTCTGAATTAGTGTCATAAAATAATAAAGATATTCGTTTTTAAAGTACAAAAGGGCTGAATACTCGAAAAAAATTAAAGTTAAGAAGAAACTTCGATATGGTACTTAAATTAATTTTTTATTACAGATAATCATGTAAATTATTTAATCAAAAATTTCACAAAAATTTAAGCACGACATGTTTCCATACGTGATTATTTCAATAGAAATTTTTTTTTTTGAACTTTCATGTGTCGCAAACTTACAAACTTTTTTCAACATTTTTTTCCATATCTAAGTAATATTTTATTCCAAAAAAAACACACACTACTTATCTGCTAAACACCTCAATTGTGAATGAAGCTCTCTAGAGAGTAAAATTTTAAAACATTTTATCATTGATGAGAGTTGTTGAGTACACATTCAATTATCTACATACTGACAAAAAAGTAAAAACACAATGTCAATGTGCCGATATAAACACTAAAAAACGAGAATTCTATTGTTATTTTATCAATGAATTAAACTTTGTTTGTTCTTAAAATTTAAATAAAATTTAATAACCACTAAAACATTTGCAGAATTGTTTGGAAACTTGTTTTATTTCAGCTCATTTAAATGTGTATTCGCTAAATGAAATTGAAAATCAAATTTAAAAATATAAACGATTCAAGACTTATTGATGTGTTGCAACTTATTAAATTTTAGATTAAATTTTTTGCAGTTTTATTTGAAAAATTGGTGAAAACCACAAACTTTTTAAAAATTCAAATATCTATTAAGTAAAAGTTATTTATGTTCTCACATTTTTACATAAATTAAAAAATATATTAATTGGTTAATGTTCAAAATCAATGAAAAGATTGATTCAGTGAATAGTATTTCGCATATTTTTACCCATAGTTCTTAATTTGAAATAATGACCAAAAAATGGACAAATCTTAATAAAGTACCAAAATGATCTGTGTGGTCATCAAGAATTCCAACAAATATATCAAATCTATTTTAATAAAAAAGATATAGAAAGTACACGACCACGGATCGGAGTACTTAAGCGCATTTTTGTCGCCACAGATCAGTGTTTGTTAACAGATTACAGAGATAACAGATTCGTTTCTAATCAGAAGCTTCATTAAAAATAAATTAATTAGAACGAATATTAAAAACTGTTGAGTCTTTTGAAGCAATTCAGGATTTCAATTCCATATTAAGGAACTCTTTCTTGGTCTTTAAATATAATATATTAGGAATTTCATGAAAGAAAACGAGCAGATCAGTGTTCCGTGGCAGATCAGTTAAGCATTTACCAAAAATTCGCTTCAAACATGTTTTCTTTGCATTTCATTCCATATGAGAAATTTTCGACCAACATCATGCCGGACCACCATTGACCGCCATGCACTGGCTTATGATCGACTATAATATTGGAATTTTATTTTGGACAGCAATTAATGTATTAAGTCGATTTATTTTAATTTTGTATTTTAGCAAAATATATTG
>JACWBX010003399.1:0-10334 GCA_014622435.1 Polypedilum pembai
CAAATTCGAAGTTATATCAAAATTTCCATCGCAATCAACTTTCCGTTTATTTACACTAAAATATGAAAATTCAATGCGTGGAAATTGTATTATTCAAGTTTTACAATGATTAAAATTGATTTTCAAATTCATTCTATGAAGCAAATTATATTTGCGTAAAAATAACGGTTAAATGGAATTTGAAATTTAAAAAAAGGCGCGAAAAAAACTCGCGTAGTCGCAAAAAATTTTTGTTTACAATTTTCAATATGGAAATTTTGTTTCGCAATTTCTCGAGTAATGCAATAAGAGAGAGCTTTCTAATAAAGTGATAAGCCAGTAACTCGATAGCACAAATCGAACACAAAAAACCGTAAGCCTCTAGCTATTATAATTTTCGAGATCTCGCGCCTCACCCGGGCCGCAGCCAAAGTGAAGATATAAGCTGCATTTTTTTTCCAAAAATGCGCTAAAAATCATTTGCAAATCATTTCATTTGTTTAGTTTTTTCTCACTCAAAAATTCTGATCATCAAGTAAAATGAATTTCGCCATATTTCTTCTTCTTAACTTACTTACCTTGTTCATCTTGTTTTTGAAAGAAATTTTGCATACAGTTCAGATTTGATTTCGCCATAATCAATTAAAAATGCTGGAAAGAAATCAAATTAATAAAAAATGAAAATTAGCTCAACTTTTTATCAATTTATGTAAATTAAATTTTAAATAATAAATCAAAATTGTCAAATGTATGTACAGAAGTGATAAAATTATTTTTAATTTATTTTTAAATTTTTAGTCACAAAATTTGAGTCAAAAACAAATCGCTCACAATTTTAAATACTAACACTCAAACACCACACACCTGACTATATATAAAAAATAAACTGGTAAAAAAATTGCAAATTTTTATTCTCTCTTGAGTTTACAAATTTTTTATTTTCGTCTTTATTTTGAGAAATCTGTGATGAAACTGAGACGCCGGCAAGTTCTTTTTGATGAGCACAAGTGGTCAGTGAGAGAGAAAGAGAAGAGAATGAGAAAGAGAGAAACAGAGAAGCAAAATTCTTTTATGTAAAATTCTCTTAATGATTTTTGCTGTCGTTTTTGCATTAACATTTAAATGAGTAGAAAATGTATCATAAATTTTTCTCACTTTTAACAAATATATGAAAGAGTTGTAACGTGCTACTTGGACTGGATGTTGAAATTAATTTCAATCATGCAGAAAATATTTTTATTAAAAAAACCTTCGAGAAAACATTATAGTCATTTTTGCTATTTAAAATAAATTAAATTTTCAATCAAAGGGAAAATTTCAAATTTATCAACTTGTTTAAACTTAATTAATGCTTGGTTCAATAATAATTCTATATTTAAACAGTCACTTCTGAACACCTACTGTGTTGTTTTTCAGATCAAGCGCTTGAAGTTATTTATTTTATTACAAAATTTTATAAAATATTTTCATCTAACATATAAAATAAATGTGAAGTCCAAATTTTCATTTTATAGCCATCATCATTGCACTTAACTGTTGAAATTTCTTCAATCATTTTCATTGCAAACATTTTTGGAATTTTCTCAAAAATTTTAAAACTGACAAGATCAGAAAAATAATCAACATCAATAATTTTAAGTTTAAATAATTCAACAGTAAAAAGTGAAAATTTTCCAACTTCACTTTGTGGCAAAGCTTTGAAATTTTTAAAAATATTTTCCAAATTTTGTTTCAACTTTTTCAAAAATCCATGATGAAATTTTGAAATCATTAAAGTCACAGAAGCAGCTTTAGAAATCAACTCAAAAGAATTTAAATTTTCCCAAAGGAAACTCAAAAATTCTTCAACTGAATTTTCATTAAATTGAAAATTTTGCAGCAATTCTTCAAGATTTTCAAAGTTTAAATTGTTGAAAACTTTCAAATAGTCAATTTTCCAATTATTTTCACGAATATTTAAAATAAATTTAAAAGTTCTTGATCTTTGATTCTTTTCACTTTCAGCAACAAATGACAAAAAAGCTAAAATGACTTGAAATTCTTCTGATTGATTTTTATCAAGTTTTTGTCCTGAACAAGTTAAAAAAGTGTAAAGAGCTAGGCACGAAGTCTCAGTTGGTAAATGAAGAAGTGAAGAAATCATCGAAGTCATGTCAGTGCAAGTCAACAAATTTTCTTCATAAAGTTCCGCAATGAACTTGACAAAATTCACAATTTTAAAATTTTCTTCAATTCCAACCAAATTTAGCAAATTTTCTTTACAAATTTCAGTGAAAATTTTCAGAAAATTAAAATTTTTGAAATTTTCTTTTAAGCTTGCTGTGATTGAAATTGAATTTGTTTGAGATTCTTCAATGATTTTCTTGATAAATTCAACAGTAAAATTTTTTTCTTTTACACCACTTTTTGGTCTTTCAGCAACAATTTGAGCCCAAGAAAAATTTGATTTTTGTTCTTCATCACTTTGACTTGATTGTTGAATTTTATTTTGTTTTGATTTTCTTCTTCTGTTTCTTTTCTTTTGACTCAAATTTGTCACATTTGTTTCATCTGATTCAACTCTTGAACTTGATTCAGAAGTAAAGCAAGAAATTTCTTCACTTGATGATGAATTTGAGCTGTTTTTTGCTGCTGCTTTTTCAATCCAATCATAAATATTTGATGGATTATTGAAGAATTTTTCTAATTGATGCGTGTTGTTGTTGTAAAAATATTTACTGGTGTTGTTTTGACTTGTTGATGGTCCTTGTGAAGTTTTGTTGATGTTATTCATCTTTTTTGTTGTAAAAGATTTTAATTTTGAAAATTTGAAGAAAGTTTTAAGTTACTTTTTTTTGATAATTTAAATTTTTTGTTAGATAATTTTTAATCAGAAATTTGATGCTTTATGAAAATTTTAATTTATTTAAATTATTTTAAAACTGAATTTTTAAGTTAATATTTTTACTCTTTTTTTAATTTTAATGAAAATTTTTAGTTTTCAAAAGATTTTCTTTTTAAATTTTTTCCAAAGTTTTCTGATTGGATAAAAGTTTTTGACTACTAAAATCAATAAATATTTTTTTCTTTTTATATAGAATTTTTGAATCTCAAAAAGAATTTCAGGTAATAAGAATAAAAAAGATTCTCAAGTGATGTCGGAATTCAAAAATAAATTTTATTTTATCAGACATGATAAACTTTTAATCAAGTAAAAATTGACTTATAAGTGTCATGCCAGAGCTGAAAAGATTGACTTTATAATTTTCATGATGGAAAGTTTCTAGCTGATATAGCCAAAGGGTAAAAACTTCGGTCTAACGTGCGCTAACATGGAAATTTTTATCTCTTAGATAACGATAAACTTTATAGTAGTTAAAATACTGCTTTATAGGCATAAGATCGAGTTCTAAAAAGTTTTTCTCTTCGTGTAATGTCTCTCAAAAACTCATATAAATCAATTAATTTTCTCAACTGTCTTTACCTCAAAGCAGAGCTCAAAGTTGACTAAATTTTGTACAATTTTTCAGTCGACTTCGAGCTCTGCCTTAAACAAAACATAAATTTCACAACTGAAAACAGAAGTTGGCAAAGGTAGAATTCAAGTTCAAAATTAAGTTAAGGAGACTTGTCGAATCAGACATAAAAGTCATGATTGTACTTTGAAATTTTTATTTTTTAGTTCTTTTAAATTTTAAATTTGAGTCAATTTCGCCTCTTTTACATTTTGAACAAATTTTAACTTTTTGTAATTAAAGACTGATTTTCAGTCTCCCAGCAATACCATTCACAGTTTGGTTTTGCCTTACATGGTGTTGCTCCACCACAACCACGTTTACATTTTTTATATCCTAATTTAGAATTATTGCATTTCTTTTTCTTTATTTTCAAATTTTCTTCATCACCGCTGTTGTCATTTTCATCTTCTTCTTCTTCTTCATTTTCATCAGCATTTCTTTTTATTTTTAGTTTTCCATAAATTTCCTTTAGAAATTAAATAGAATTAGATTTAAAAAGTTTTAGTTTTGTATAGAAAACTGTCCAGTGAGAAATTTAGTCCGAAATTTTCTAATATTTAATTAACTAAAGTCCGGCAGTTAGACTATCCGGCCATATTTTCATATAAAAAAACTGAAATTTTTCTAATTTTTCCTAATATTCGAGCTCCGGCCTGCCGTCTTTCGTCTAGTTCAGACGCCAGACTTCGTGAAGAAAGGCGGCTGGACAAAAGAAATTTTTAGTCCGGTCGCCAGATTTCGACTGAAAAAATATTTCTCACTGGGTTTGCAAACAAATTTCAGATTATCTGTCGGCTCTGTGACCAACGGTCATTTTATAAAATCTACTAAATTGCTTGTTTTTGATGATATATTAAATTTTTTCTTTTACTTACTTGATTGTCAATTGAAGCAACTGGACTTGATAAAATTTCATTGACACAAAATGCAACAAGAAAAATAACGAAAATATTTGTGATTTTCATTTTTGAACTAAATTTTAATTTATGAATGATTCGAAGTTTTTTCTTATGATGTTGATTTTATATGTAAATGACTGAGATTGTGAATTTGATGCAATTGAAAATATTTCCCAACCTTCATTCATCATCTTTTGTTTTATTTTAATCAGAATAATGGGATTTTTGTAAGATTATCAATTGTAAATAAAATACTTGGAAATTTCCAATAATTGTAGAAATTTTTTAAGATTTTCAAGGCATTGAGGCAAAACGAAATACAATCTTTGGAAGAAATTTAATCAAATTAAATAACAAAGAATAAGAAATGAAAACTTTTTAAATTAATTCAGAGTTGTTAGGGGCGAGGAGTGAAAAAAATTTAAATTTTTAAAATATCTGTTTTATTGGTTGTTTGGTTGTTATAATTATAAAATGACATGGAAAAAATAGTAGAATATTTATTTTTCAAAATTTCGATTTTTCCGGGTCCAAAAACTATTTTAAGTAGGTATTTTCGCTTATAATTATGATTAAAAATTCATAACTTTTGACCAGTTTATCAGAAAAATATGGTTGATACCTTGTTGGAAAGGTATTTTAAAGACCTTTTCAACGATATATAATATATAATATTCACTTTTCATTTGTGATCACCAGAGCGCCATTAATGATGCAATTTCGATTTTTATTGATATTTATTAAGGTAAAAAATCGAAAAATGCTTGATAAAATTTATTTTAGTGTTTTAATTGATGATTTACATAATTTTTATATAACATTTACAAAATTTCTCCCTGATATGATTTCTATCTTAGAGAGTAAGCCCCACGACACATGGTCTCGGCCAGGCCAAGTTGTTTCAAAAAAATATTTAAATTTGCTTGAAATAGTTTTAAAATGAATGAAAATAATATAAAATGCAATAAAATGATAAATTTCATAAAATTTCAGCTTAGAATCGTGACGTAAACTGAAAGAAATTCATCAAGATGTGCCACAATTCACATGCGGCACCTATTTCCGCCCTTTAAAACTCCGAATTAATTTATAGAATTACTTGAGATTTACCAAAAAAGAATTAAACGTGAGTACACTAGCATTCGTCATTTTGACAAAAATAAACTCGATATCTGCCTTCTAGTAGTGAACAAGATGCAGATTGAATAACTTCAAATGCAAATAATTTAAAGATTATAAAAAGTAATTTTATTTATTTACAACATTAACAACTTTTTTGACATCATAAAAAGAATTTAAGTGTAATAAATGCACCAGCATTGTCCATTGTCACAAAAAGAGCCATAAAGTCTGCTTCCCCATTGAGCCAAGCAAGCATTATGACAAGCTGGTTGTGAACAAGCTGCAGGCTGCACAAATTCAGAAGATGCAACTTGATAAATTAATTTTTCACTTTCTTCTTCAATTGGATTTGCCAAAGCAACAGCAAAGAGTGCGAAAATAACGAAAATTATTGTTGAACGCATTTTTGTTAGATCTGTGAAAAAAGAAAAAGTTTTAATATTTAGTGGCAAAATTTTTTGAAGGAATGAACACAGGGGCAAAAAAATATTTTTTTCCTTTTTCACCCCAGTGTTCATCCCCTTGATAAACTTTTACTTTATTCTCAACTTTGATGAACTTTAAATTTTCTCTTTGAAACTTTGAAAAATTTTTCTTTTTGTTTTATTTTGATTTATTTGACTTGTTTTTTACTTCTGTTACTTTCTATTATAAAACTCTCACTTTTTATACTAATTTTTATATCAATTTTGAGATAATGAATCATGAGCGAGATAATTAAACGCATTGGTAAAAGAAAATAATAAAATGCGTTAAAAACAGTTGTGCAAGAATTCTAAGGAAATTTGCGTTGTGAAAGTTTACGACAAAAATAAACAAGTGATAAAAAGTTAGTTTCGACATAGTTTGAAGTTCTCTTAATATAACTTAAAACACTAAGTCCAGCTGTGTGGCAGCTAAATTATTTGATTGATTATAAATTCACTTACATTATCTTATTTCTAACCGTATGGCTCAATAAGAGCACAAATAAAAATACAAATACTTCAAATTATATGACAAATAAATAATTTTTAACAGTCATTAATTAAAATTAATTTTATATTTCTTCTAAGAAACTGAAATTTCAATTTCTTTTATTTTGACGCTATGAAGCGAACAAAGTATTGTTTTTCTTTTTCACTTAGACCCTCTTTAACCTTACGATTGTCTCGAGCAATATTTTCTACGCACATTATCTCTTCTCAAGGATGTGGATAACAATAATTTTTTATTGCAATTGTAAAGACTCGTCAGTTAATCTTCCTCTTGAGAAAATTTTTTCTCTAGCCTCTTGTTCCAAAGTATTATTTTCCAAGCAACATTGTAACGTTCCTACAGAAATTTTTCTTTCAGAATCAGAAAAACGACTCATCTTAACTCTGTGTTTTGTATTTTCTGAAAAAAAATTTTTTTTTTTCAATTTTTCTCAAGAACAAAGCATAATTGACTCTAAATGTCTTTAGATGAAATTAAACTGTTGTGGTTAGATAGATAGATAGATAGATTAAAATTTTATTCAGAGTGTTTTGTACAAAATATGTTACAAATATAAATACGTAGACTAGAAGCCTGTTGTATGCTCTGTATGACAAGAAAAAGCATAGATGATTTTACTCATCCTGCAATAAAAAACCTGTATCTTTTATAAAAACGTTACAATAAACAGCAATATAAAAATATAAAATAAATATAAAATACTATTGATTGAACGTTAAGTCCTCTGCAAATTGTAAGATATCCTCAATCTTGAGATCCTTTGCTTCCTTTTCCGAAAGTATATGGCGCCCAAAAATCGAGTTTCTTTTAAGTACCAGAGCGGGACAGTTGCAGATGGCATGGAAAGCTGTATCCTCGTCTGCCTCACACCGAGGACACAGAGTAGAATCCGAAAGACCCATGTTGAATAGGTGCTTAGGAGAGTATTCCGCAAAGAAGTCTTATCTGGCCCCTCTAAACTGTTGTGGTTACCAATACAACACAATAAACTGTACAACGATTGGTCACTTCTTAATAATTTCTGCAGTTTTATCATTTAAACTTTAAATTAATAAATTTTAGTGACTATAAGCCCTTCCAGCAATTATTATGATTGTTCTAAAATTCTCTTTTCATTACAAAGTCATGTTTGTATTCGCTTTCGCGAGACTTTGGAAGAAAATTTTGTATGTAAAAATCTGCTGCAACATCTAATGTTTAAACAAATTTACACTTCAGACCCTTTTGGTGCAAGTTAGACTGAAGTTCTTGTTACTTGGCAAATTTATGTATGAAAGGCTTGAGAGATCGAAACTATCCAACAGGTAAACCGAAAACTGTCAAAAAACTGTCACTGTTTGAACTAACCAAAGATTTCAAACAGAAAATCATCCACACTGAAATTCTATTAGTTGTTGTAAAAGTAGAATCTACTTTGTAGCTTTTCGTTACTTTCCACAGTAGATTTTGGCTACTGGCTACAGACCAGTAGTTTAAAAACTCTGTCTAAAGTATTGAGCATATTTTTCTCATAACACAAACGACCAGAGCCCGAAGTTGACTAAAAAATTGTATGCTAATTTGACTAAATTTAGTCGAACTAGTATTTAGTCGACTAAATAGTCGACTTCGGACTCTGCAAACGACTATTATCATCGAATTATTTTTTTCACACCTTCACTTGCACATAAAAATTGTTCAGTTTACACCCCCCTAAAAATTGTGAGTTCAGCTGAACGTTCAGTAAAATTTCCCTTTTTTCTCTCCAAACTTCGACCTATTAAGACGTAAATTTTTATTGATTTTATTATAATTATATTGATTATAATTTTATTTATAAAATTTACAATGTCTTTAATTTTTGATTATAAATTCTTAACTTGAAGTGATCAATAAATACTACAAAACATTATAAAAGCGTCGCCTATTTTTATTGAACTAAAGTTTAGAATGTATGAAATACTAGACTTTACATGCACATATAAATATTTTCTTAATTTAGTAGTTTATTTCACACTTAAACAATTTTATTTTAACACTCACACTTAATTCATTTATTCACTCTAATAATTAAACAACTATAGCGACGAAGTCGTGATTGGAAGCGATATGGGACGGATAGTTAGTTTGTGATTTAGCTTCAATCATATAACATGTGAATTTAATTTTTTTCTATAATATTTAGCCAATAAAGTCATAATTATCATTGTAAAAAGAAAGTGAAATTATTGTTTCATTTTTGAATCTGTAGTGAGTGATAATAATGTGAAAGAGTGAAAATAGTGTGAATTGAGAAAATTTAATGAATTGAACGAACACGAAGGAACTTTATGAAAAGAATTAACAATCGAAAGGACTTGCGAATTTTATACTTGAAATTATTGAACTCGATTGTGGCTGAAATTCAAGAATATTTCAAACATTGACTGTGTTTCACGAATTTAATCCACGTGTCAGACATTTTTGACCAATTTTCTTAACATTGACAAAAATATTTGACTCATTTGGTGAGGTAGACTTTCACAGCCAACAAGGAATTGCTTCTATCTATCTATTGTGAACTCAACTTAAACGCAAAACAAGACTATTTTTTTTTTATTTAATTTCAATCTTTTTAATTAGAACGAAATGTAATAATTTTTATATGAGCAGTTAAGCGCTTCTGTGATTGCGAGGTTCATGCGCTTGATCTGAACAACAGTGTAGTGGTTGATCTGAGTTCGAGTCCAGGCTGTGTTTTCTTTCAGAAATTTTTTCAAAAGTTTAGATATTTCGACTGCTCAAAAGTGCTCTCGGAATGCACTTTAAAAAAAGTTAAGGTCTCTCACGATAATGATAGTTTGGCTGAAATATTTTGTAATGTTACAGAGAAAGTGTAGAAACTCATGCGATTTCATTGGTAAGGAAACTCTCCTCATTTGAAAAATCGCTAATAGCAGTCATTTAATTTCTCTGTAAAACTTACAGTTTACAGTCAACTCGATCACCGTCATGAGCCAGGATTAGGTCACAACAAGCACTTCAGTGCATCCTGTGAGTTAGCAATAACTTCGCCTAGGAAAAATTATAATCCATCCACATCAATCCAAGCCTAAGACATTATGTATGACCGATTCAATATAACGTTCATCATTCTGATTAGACGATTTAATGAAGATAAAGGAACAAGAAGTTCTGAGCATAAAAACTGATTTTTCCTAGCTTCAATTTTGTTTCAATCAAATTTCTCAAATCATTGTTTAAATACATGAAGAATTTTTAATTAGCTCTAAAAGAAACAGAAGAATACAATTTGCCATATAAAATTTGAACAGTTGTTGAATTGACTGACGTATTTCAATCAAGAAAGCTGATTAAACAAAATAGTTAGCTTATGGTAAAGCACTTTAAGAATCAACAGCAAAACTCAATTAAAAATATTTAAAAAGCTTTCTAGTACTTTAATGTTTTCTCATAGTCAATAGGCAAACTTGAAAAACAAATAAAGTCTTTTAGAATTGATCTTGAAACTTCTCAAAAATTACTCAAAACTTTAGTTCTAGTTTAATAAAAATTATTCCCAATTGTGTTGTCATCAAGTTTTAAGGTATTTTAAAAGTTTTATGGCAATAGCTTAAAGGTAAAAAGGTTTAAAGGTGAAAAATTGGTTATAAGATTCTATGACAGAGAGACAGACAGTGTAAGGTTATTTAAGTAAATTTAATCAAATAATAATTTCAAAGAAGAAATTGCTTTCTATAATTAGACAACAACAGCAACGAAGTAAAAATTAGATAAAAAGTTTTTAAATTTGTTTATAGAAAGAAAAATTTTATTTACAAAACTAAAAATTAACATTTTTAACATCAACAATTTGTTTATCATTTATCAAAAAAAAAAA
>JACWBX010003400.1:0-14792 GCA_014622435.1 Polypedilum pembai
TTTCTAAAAATCTTTTGTTTACATCATGGCGAAAATGTAAACAAAGAAATTTGTTAATTTTCTTTCGCTCAAATCTTCATAACAACAGGTTTCATTTTCATTTCATTTCATTTTTATTTTCGCCCGGTACCGGCTGATTAAATATTTTACATGCAACAAAGTATAAAATTTTAACATAAGTAAAAGAATAATCAGAATTCATAATGATTTTACTATTTAAAGAGATACTATCAATTAATTAGTATAATTATTAACTTTAACAATCATACTATGACGTTTAGGTTTTACTAAAACCGTCCTACTTTCTATACTAAAATTTCTAAAGAAGTAAGAATTTCATTGCTATCTAACTCTAAAATATCAGACATTACTTTTACAATTGATTCTGACTAACATTAGCATCATAATTTGTTAGATATTACAATACAAATGTAGACAAATCTCGAAACAGTTGAGTAGAACAATGTAGATCAATTTCTAAAGCAATAACACGCGAAATACCTTAAATCAAACATAAAAAAAAAGCTGATTTCGAGCCTCACAAGTAAAATTAACTCAGTAGTAAATTATAATATGCAATGTTACTATTAATAAGGTAGTTTAAGTGAATTAATTTGTAGTGAAAGTGAGCAATTGATAATAAAATTAATATTATTAATATTATTGTGATGAACAATAAATAATTTTGTCTGTTGTTTAACTATTCAACCTAAATTCTATTGTTACTAAATTGACCAGTGGAGAGTAATGAGTCAGTGTGACAAGCAAGATATTTTTTAACCAGTTTTTTAAATATAATCGGATCAAGAGTACATTTTATATTCTCAGGAAGTTGATTGTAGAGTTTACAGCCCAGATGCGTGATATCCCTTTGAAGTGCAATTCTATTAGCTCTAGTTAAGCTTAAATTAGAATTTCTGGCCGAATTTCTAAACAGCGAAATACTAGGTAAAGATCCATCATTAATAATCAAACACTTTTTCACCATGATTATAGTAGATAAGTAAATTATCCCAATTATAATAAGTGAGCCCGGAACAATTACAGTGTAAATTTCTTTAGTTGAGAACAGTTTAGGTAAATTAAATATAAGCTTGAGTGCCTTATTTTGTAATGTCTGCATTCTATTAATATCACCAGACTTAGCTCTTAGTAGCCCAAAGAAGCAATATTGTATATGAGATATTATGTGAGCATAGTAAAAATTCAATAGGCTTTGCCATTAGTTATTGAGTTGAAAGTTTTTCTAATTTGTGAATCCATAAAGTTACCTGAACATAACTTGAATCCAAGATATGAAAGTTCCTCACATCTCTCAATTCCATTTTCATTCATGAAATCTTCCAAATAAGTGTCATTATATTTTCCTAGTATAATCTATTTTGATTTACTGCAATTCAACACCAGATCATTCATAAAGTAGTAATCCAATATTATTTTCAAATCATGCTTAAGGTTTTCGAGATTGAGTTCCACAGAATTACGACTTCTGTCAAGTGGCAATATGAGCAATAGGTCATCAGCATATTTAAGAAGCGTAGACTTGGTGACTAATGCTTTCAAATCATTTATCATGCAGTTGAATAAAAGAGGGCCAAGAATGGATTCTTGCGGAACTCCTCTTGCAATATTTTTTAACTCACTAGCTTTATCATTATATTTCACTTGTTGAGTTCGTCCATACAAAAAACTTTCAATCAATTTGAGAGCTTTACCACGGAAGCCTAGAAAGTACAACTTTTTTAGTAAAATTTTGATATTCACACTTGACATTTTATTGACTTTCAATATGCTACATATTCATATAAGTGAACTGATACTGGTATTAATCTCAAAAATTTTAATCCTTAAACTGTACTGACAATGATGAAACCAAGGAGTAAGAAACAAAAATCATTGAAAAATCTAGAAAAATCAATAATTTGTATGGGAAACATTAAAAAATCAAATTTGATTTTTTGATACTTTTTTGATGAAGTTCGCACCCCTTGAATGAAACTATGTTGACTTAATAAAATTGTTGATATATAAAGGCAAAAATTACAAACAAAAAACTTTTCGTTTGATAAGGTTTGATCTTAAGAATCACAATGAAGCTGTAGATGACATGAAAAAACCTACAAATGAACTAAATACACTAAGGTAGTGTGTGAAGTCTTGATAAAAATAGGAAAGAAAAAACTTCAAAGAAAAATATTGAAAATTTTCATAACGTTTGAAAAATTTTCAAATTAAAGCTTTTTAGCATAAGAATTTTTCATTTTCACGAAACTTTAGCAATAAAACATTTTAGAAAATGAAACAAAAAACTTTTTATCTTGAGAATTTTCAATCATTTTTTTTGCATTTTGATTTCAGTTGAAGAATCAAAAAAAGTTTAAAAAGTTTTCGAAAATAAATTAAAAATTAAAATTCAAATTTATGAAAAATCACAAAAAAGCTTTCACTGTCAACGATTTTTTAGCACAAAATCCTGCATCAGTGTGAAAATGAAGAGAAAGAAAAAAAAACTTGCTTACTCTTTCACCACAATCAAGTAAATGTGTTTGACATGCATTCAGTGTTGAATTGACCATCGTTGAGTTTACATATCCTTTAAAAATGCTTACTAAAAGTGCTTTTTGTCATTTATTAACATTGATTTAATAAAACAGAGAAAAAAAAAAAGAATTCGGTCTGTGTGTTTTATACAATTTCGCTGTGTCCTTTAGTTATCGATTTGAACTTTTTTTTCTCTCTCTCTCTCTTTCTCGGTTTTTACCTTAAGCACATGTTAATAAAAATAAAAAAAAATATTTTATGATGATGAAAATTTATGATATGTGAGTGAAAGAATAAATCTGTGATACAAAAAAAATAAAAAATAAGAAAAAAAGTTTTACCAGTGAAATATTTTTAGTGTTTGTGAGGAAATTTCCTAATCATAAAAACAAAAAGTTTTATTGTATGTTTCTTGGTAATTTCACTCATAAATTTGACCGTTAAATTTTTAAATTTAAATATGATTTTCGAAAAATATTTTGAATTTTCGAAATTAATTTTTGAAATTAAATGATATTAGATAAAGACTGTGTTAGACTTTATATTGAAGAATATTAATAATTGTTGTATTCTATAGAATCCAGTTACAACCAAAGAGAGGGAAATATCGCGATAATTGTGAAAAGTTCAAATTGATAGAAAATTTCGATAGTTTTTCTATCACGATAGTAAAATGATAAACAAAAAGACAAGGGGTTAGAACTCTTGATAAGCAAAACAAGTAGGCATTGAAAAATAATTTTTTGTATGAATATTATCAAAAATAACTTTTACAATTTTGATAGAGTTTGCAACCTTTAGAAAAAAGTATTAATTATTACTGTGCGATAGATACTAGAGAAATCTATCACAATTAATTTTTCTATCAACTATCATGATTTTCAATGATTTCTCTCTCTTTGGTTATAACGATAACTCATTATAAGAGCACTTAGAAGAGAATTAAATTGGCATTTTGAACAAGCTTTGAAATGTTCACCGATAGCTTAGTGAAAAAATACCTGACTGGAAATCAAGAGGACGCGGATTCGATTACCGCTCTGACTAAGACATGTCAAAGTGTCTCTTTTTTTGCTCCGTTTCCAATAATACAATGAGAAAAATGTTTTTTACAGACATAAAGCTTGTGCCAATAAAGCACAGTTATGAGTCGTAAAAAGCAAACTATAACTTTTTATAAGTATTAAAAAACTTTTATGATTCTTATAAAGAATTCAATTTTTAGCGAATTCAATTCCTACTCGGACTAAGTCAAGTCAAAGTATCTTTTTCCTGCTCAATTTCGTATAATAATTAGTTATAGCTTTTAAAAGTTTTTTTTGTCGAAATTTGAAAAATCTTAGCTTGCAACGGTCGAGTGAAATTACCAAGTTATGATCAAAAATAATTATTGTGAGTTCGCTTTTACTTAATATGGGTGGTTTTTTTTGTGTGTGAACTAAGGTCAAAAATTATACATCAACAACACATTCGAAATGTCATAAATAATTATAATGTTAATCATAAACACTTCTGGAATGAGTTTTATAAACATACAGTGTTGTTACACAAAATATTCCGCTTTGTAAATTGTAGATGTCGCCTAAATCGTTTTAAAGCGCCATCTAGCGGAAGTTTTTGAAAATATTATCACAGGCAGACACTGTAAACATATTACAAGTTGTGAAGGCAAAAAGAATTTATTCATTTGTAGCTTAATTTGTTTCTTATTGAATTAAGAAATAACAAAAGCTTTCATGCGTAAATTTATTAGAAAATCAGTCTGGAAATTCCAAAATATCAAAAGTAGAAAAAGTTCAATAATCTTTGATATTTACCGCAATGACGTTAGATTGTTTACGAATTAATAATTATGCCAATAATAAATAAATAAAACTCTTTAAGTTTGCCAACATTTTTATTTTTCTAAAATAATTATGAACTCAACAAAGCTTTTCAATGTGTTCTTAAACAGTGTTGTTACACAGGCTGTCTGTGATAATATTTACAAAAAATTTCCGCTAGATGGCACCTAAATCGTTTTTAAAGCGCCATCTACAATTTCCATAGCGGAATTTTTTGTAAATATTATCACAGGTCACCTGTATAACAACATTGGTCTTAAAAAGAAACTTATTTACACACATTTCACATTTGCTTATCGATTGCTCACAAAAAGCTATAAATATTCTTATGAAAATAAAAAGAATTTTGTGAGAAAAAAAATCATGTCAATTTTTTGACATACAAACAAAATGCAAATCAATGAATTGACTTGAAGTGAAGTAACAGAAAATGATTTATTTTGTATTTGTAGTCATAGAAAATAGAATCTACTTTTTAGCTTTCGGCTAATTTTTACAGTAGATAGATGCTGTAGCTAATTGGCCACTGTAGCCAAAAGCTACTTTTTAAAAGATAGCCAATGGTTACAGTAAATTTTGCTACTGATTACGGACCAGTAGTTTAACTATTCAGAACGCGAAAAGTAGAATATGAAATGATTTTTAGCAATTTTCGACGATTTTTTAATGATTACTGATCAGTTCAGTTTGAAAAGTACTCACTACAGCTGAAATCAGAGTTGTTACACAGGCAGCCTGTGATAATATTTACAAAAAATTCCACTAGATGACGCTTTAAAACGATTGAGGCGACCTCTACAATTTCCATATCGGAATTTTTTGTAAATATTATCACAGGCAATCACAGGCCGCCTGTGTAACAACTCTGGCTGAAATATGAGTTTATCGAGATCAGCTTGATGAAATAATAAGACGACTTTCTTTAAGAGTTTTTATCAGTTTATTGGAAATTTAATGAAAGAGTTTAACTCTTTAGCTCTTCGTTGTTAATTCTTGATCTTTTTTGTGTTTCCAAGTTTGAATTTTCACGATTTATAGCGAATAAATCTTTTCTTGAATCGCATTTGTTTTTATTTTTTTGTTTAAATAATTCTCTTAAACTTGTGGTGAATGAGAACTCGTGAAATATGATTGTTAAAAGCAGTGTTGTTACACAGGCAGCCTGTGATTGCCTACTGTGATAATATTTACAGAAAATTCCGCTATAAAAATTGTAGATGGCGCTTCAAAATGATTAAGGCGCCATCTACAATTTTCATAGCGGAATTTTTCAAAACATATTCAAAATTTAACCGTTAAAATAAAAATTCTAATATATCTTACAATAAACCTTGCGAAAGAGCTATGAGATTTACAACTTCACTTAGCTTTTGCCTAATTAGCCATTATACAAGCCAAAAAGTTCGACATTAATTATTCATGTCTACACAATTTACGTTCTCAATGATCAAAAACAGTGTTGTTACACAGGCAGCCTGTGATTGCCTGTGATAATATTTACGAAAAATTCCGCTATGGAAATTGTAGATGGCGCCTTAATCATTTTGAAGCGCCATCTAGCAGAACTTTTTGTAAATATTATCACAGGCAATCACAGGTTGCCTGTGTAACAACACTGATCAAAAATACAAGCATACAGGCACATAAGAATGATCGCCTATTCGAGGAGGAAAAGTTCTATTTTTGAAAATGCATGGGGTAAAAATTACACGTCATGCAGTAATTTCTGTTTATGTCACAATTCAACCAGTAGACATGACATATGTGAAAATTAACGGTTGTAGGAGTTGAAATTTTGGCAAAATATTGATTAAAATTTTTTTCTCAAATGTATCTCAACAAGTATTGAATGCATAAACTTAGATAAAACTTTTTCTATCTAATCTCATATCAACAACATCTCCTTTGACTTGTTTATAAATTTTTGTGTTAATTATAAAACTTTCATAATGCATATCTAATGTGTGCACTTTTCTATCTTCTATTCAGAGTTGTTATATAGACAGTGTATAACGTCTTTCTGAATATTTACAAAGAATTCCGCTATGAAAGTTATAGATGTCGCTCAGATCGTTTTGAAGCGCCATCTAGCGGAATATTTTGTAAATATTCACATAGACAACTCTGCTTCTATTACTTTCTTCAATAAACTTTGCATCCAGTTGTGAAAATGGAAAGAAAATTTTGTGCATGAATATAAAAAGTGACTGTTATGGTTTCTTCATGAAAATTGAATAAATGGAAAACTCAATTGCTTGAACAATTTTCCTTCATCAATTATGAATTGAAGTTAAAGTGTCTACAAAAAAAGGACTTTGTAAATTTGATATTTTGGGTCAGATTTTTTCAAATTTGTGATTTTAAAGTCCAAAATAGAGATCGTAAAAATTGTGAAAAATTTATTTAGAGATGTTGAAAGTGTTGACTTTTTTTAGCTCCTTTTGTTTTCAAGATAAAAATGTAAATGAGTATTTTATATGAAATTTGTTAAAACTAGCTTTTACAGTAAATTTACAGTTCCCTATCCATATATAAATTTGTTTTGACAGTGGATTTAGCAGTGACTTTTACAGAGAAACTTTTTAACTGACATAATGTTGCATCTAATAAAGCTATTTATGAGACAAAATAAAAAACATACTTTTTGACGCTCATAAAATTTGTTACTTAACGAAAATGATTTAAAATTATTTCTCAATAAATTTACAGTCCGTCGTCCAAATATAAATCTGCTTTGACAGATTTTACATAGAAAATAGTCAAAATCGGCCTTTACGGATTTAAAAGTTAACACTTTGCACAGTGGGGCGAAAATTAAAAAAAGCGGCATTAATTCTAAAAATGAAATGTTATAAAGTATTAGCTTTATATATACCGTTGGAAAGCTTGAAGTCTATAGTTTTTAAATTTACCATCGAAAAATTTTTAATTTCAAACGTGAGCTCAGACTAACTCAATAAAGTTTCAGTTCTACAACACAGAAATCAATGATCAATATATCAAATTAAAGATAATTTTATATAGAAGATTTTAGTAAAAAAATTAAGAGCTTGCAATTTTGTTTATGATGTTAAATTTCGTGTTGAAAATGGCGGTAAAAACCATTACTTTTAGTTAAAGAAACACTATAGATTCCCGGCGATTCCCATAATATGTTGATTATTAATTTAAAATATAAACCTTGATCTTTAAATTAATAAAAAAGTTAGCTGCTACAATCTGCTCCTTTTAGAGAAAAATCCATTTGAAAACTTCATGTTTTAAAGAAAAATTTCGTATTTAAGCGTTATAATCAATTTAACTTCTGTTCTAAATAATTTTAAATCATCAAATCTGATATAAATTATTAAATAATACTCAATCTAGTGGTTAAGATGATGGATTTATTAAGAAATTGACAAAAAATTAATGAAAAATTCAATATGGCGGACAAAGTTTTTACAAATTAAAGAAAAATTACTTTAAATTCTTTTATTATTGCAAAATTTATGCTGAAACTTGTATGAAGCAACAACTACAATGTTCAAGTATTAATAACGATCAAATAAAACTGGAAATTTTCAGTTAAATAAGGAAATTACTGAAGAATATTTTGCAAAAAACAATGAAATTTATTGAAAATTCTAAAAAATCTTAAAATCACGACTATTATTACTTTAATTGCGATTTAAGGATAAGATATGTCAAAAAACAACAGAACAGAATTTATGCCGTTTTTCTTAATTTTCGCTCCACTGTGCTTTGTTGAAATTTGAAGCTGGATTAAGTAAATTTTTATAAGAACTATCTTCACAAAAATTCTAAAAAACCAGTGTTGTTACACAGGCAGCCTGTGATAATATTTACGAAAAATTCCGCTATGGAAATTGTAGATGGCGCCTAAATCATTTTGAAGCGCCATCTACAATTTTCATAGCGGAATTTTTTGTAAATATTATCACAGGCAATCACAGGCTGCCTGTGTAACAACACTGTAAAAAACTAGTCCATTTCTACTAAAAACTGATTAACATTTAGTTTATTGAGGATAAATAGCATTCTAAATCATTAAAAATTATTTAATTTTATCAAATTTGTTTACAAATAAATTTTTGAATTTAAAATTTCCGTTATTTAAGAAATGAATTTCTCACAACTTAATCAAACATAAATTTAAATCAATGAAAATTTTAGAACTTTAAGGTGCATTTTTAGTGCATTTTCCATCAGTATAAAGAAAAATACATTCTCCGTCTGTCCATCTTTCACCGCTTCTACTTGTTTCAAGAACACTTTTTTTTCCAAACTTTTTGCATGAGTCTATTTTTTTTTACTTTAAGACCTAAATAACGGAAGATTTTTTTCACAAAGTGACTTCCCTAGGCCAGTGACCGGCGGTTAAAGATAAAGCAAATAAGTTAATGTTATCATCTCGTTAAGTGTTTAAACATGGTTTAAAGCGCTTAACAAGAGATGATTTCTATAGCAGTTTTAGCCATCAAATTTTCTCATGCATATGTGGTTGAGCAAGATGGTTTGACGTCCAATCTCTGTGCTGGCTCCTTCGAGTTTGGTGACAAGCTCTTGGAGCAGTTCCAAGCTCTTATGAATTCCCGGAATGGCTTCAAATCTCCGAAATAGTTCTTCAAATTGACGAAATTGTGAGTTTTCTTCACAACCTCTTGTAACTTGACTGTAGCTAGGCCTACTTGGTTGGGATGTTGTTTCCAAGATTGTTGCTGCTGCATCAAATTCAAATTGCCTCGACTTCTCTTTTTGTCCACTTAATCTTGACTGAAGCTCAAGCTGCTTCTTCTTCAAGGAGTTGATTCGGTCTCTATTGACCTTGAATTGGGGACATCCTCTCCAGTTAGCAACATGACTAAAAATCTTATTAAAACCAAAGAAATTATGTCAAAAACACTGAGTTTTATAATGTTTTGTAGTATTTATTGATCACTTCAAGTTAAGAATTTATAATCAAAAATTAAAGACAAAGTCTTATAAAAATTTACGTCTTAATAGGTTGAAGTTTGAAGAGAAAAGTAGAAAATTTAACTGAACGTTCAGCTGAATTCACAATTTTTAGGGGGGTGTAAACTAAACAATTTTAAAAACATTATAGCCGTTATAATGAATGAAATCTAAATTTCATCAACGGGGAAATGCGCTTCTAATACGTCTCTGACGGTTAATATTAGAATTTTAAATTCTTCTTCTCCTTATCACTTTAAATTTAAAATTGATAAGCTCAAAAATCTACTTCATTATCAGATTATCAATTTACAACCAAATTAAGCTCTCTCATTTACCAGTGAATGCTATGAGATCATAATAAAGCGCAACGAAAGTTTATGTTAATGAAGAGGAAAAAAGATCAATAATTCAGAGAAAAGAAACTTTAAGAAGAATTCTTGAGCTTTTGAGCTGCTTACAATACAAGCAATATGAAGCAGTGTTGTTACACAGGCAGCCTGTGACAATATTTACGAAAAATTCCGCTATGAAAATTGTAGATGGCGCTTTAAAATGATCTAGGCGCCATCTAGTGGAATTTTTTTGTAAATATTATCACAGGCCGCCTGTGTAACAACACTGATATGAAGGTGTATCATTTTCAAATTGTAAAACTTTATTTTCTCTCTATAATTGAATTTTTTTTTCATCTCAATGTAATAAGTTTTTATGTTTTAGTGAAAATTTTCTTATTTAAAATAGAAATTCCTTGCTCTTGTCATTATAAGGAAAATGCAAGGCAGATTCATCAATTTTTCATTAAATTTTGATAACATTTTCTAACTAATTGAACTGTCAAAAGTGAATTAAATAAACTTTACTTATTTATGAGTCCTAAGTTGTGCTTTTTCTGATCTATACTCATGCGAGTTCCTTTTTATACATTATAAACACGTTCGTTGGATTTTTCTCACTTCTCATTTAGTTTTGATGATTTAGAGCTTTGTTCTGTAGTCATTTATTAATGAGATTTTGTGAAAATGAAGAAATATTATTGCTTTGTGGAATTGAATTGATTTCTTTCAACATTAAATTTCATAGAAAATTGCATTTAAGTTTTTACGTCATTTTTCTTTCTTTATTACAAAATAGTTTTCATGACTAGAAGTAATTAAATTTTTTTTTGACCATTTCAAATACTTTTTATGAATTATAGAAGTTTTGTTGCTAAGGAAAATTTTACTTACAAGTCTTAAAAAGTTTATTATTATTCCATGTGGAAAATAACTCTGGCGAAAAACGAAAATGACATGAAAAATAGTGAAATTTTAAAAATTTTCTTTAAGGTTGTTTTCCCCTTGTATAATTCCTAAAAAACCGTTTTTTAAACTTTAATTTGAAAAAATACGTTACGAATTTAATTTTCAAATTTCTTCAATATTTCAATGAGTTTTGATAGAAAACTATTAAAATCTTCTTCATTGTCATTATTTAGTCTTATAAATTAAATTTTGAAAGTATTTCAAGAGGAAATTGTAAATTTAAAGAAAATTTTCAAGAGAAAAAACAGCAAGACAAAAAGCTTCGACTTTATGAAATTTTTTGAACCTTCTTTTCTCTTTAAAAAAGTTCTAAAAAAATATGCAAAACGATTAAAAGAAAATGAAAAAAAGCAAAAATCAAATGATTCAAAAAAAAATTTTTTATATTGTTGAAATTTCTTCTTATTTTACTTCTTTTTGTAATTTCGTCACTTCTCTTTTTTGTCAAGGGGAAAAATCTCTAACAAATTAGAAAAATTTTATTTGTTTCATAGAAAATTTTTGAGTCTCAATGGTTACTCTGTTTTCGCTATCAAGAGATGATTATTCTTGCTTCTTTTCGTTATTCGTCAAAATGAACATTCTCTGGTCTTTTGTTAGAACTGAAATTATTTCAAATTTCGATCTCAAAAATTTGAAAATTTAACGGAAAAAATAAATAACGGTCACTTTTTCTATTTTGCTTCAAGCTTATTATTCTTAATAGAAATTATGTTATGTTATGTAAGAAGGAAAATTACAGAAATATGTAAATATTGATTTATGGAAAATTCTTCCTAGTAGAAGAATTTCTTTCATAAATTTGTTTAGGATGACATTTTCAACCAAAAAATGTAAACAAAACTTTATCACTTTATGTTTACAATTTAAACAAAAATAACTAACATGTTGATCGTAATTAATAATAAATTTCAAGTGGTGCGAACTTTATCAAAAAATCAAAAAAAAAAAAAAAAAAAACTATCAAAAACCAGTGTTATTACACAGAGGCAGCCTGTGATAATATTAACAAAAAAATTCCATTAGATGGCGCTTCAAAATGATTTAGGCGCCATCTAGTAGAATTTTTTTGTAAATATCATCACAGGCTGCCTCTGTGTAACAACACTGTCAAAAACCCAGTCAAGGACAATCAATTATTCTTAATAATCTTTTTTCGAGTGTCCTCACCTGGCCAAAAACATCAAATTAAAATTCATTAAAATTTCATTCATCATCAAAATCTTTCTTTTCTTTTTACAGCTAAAAAAAAGATTCTGAAAAAGTCAGCCTAAACAAAATTTATTATTTTTTTTTCTCATATATTTATATTGAAAAGAAGAAAAAAAAAGTGTTAAACTGCGCAATAATGTATACGTAAATAATTAATAATATGCAAATAAAGTTGAAATTTAGTGGCTAATGTTAGATAAATAAGAAAAAAAGTTTTTTGTACCTAAAGTGTCTTAATTTTGAAAGAATAAAAAATTCTCATGAGACAGAATTGAGTAGATTTGTAAGATTTGTTATATCGCTTTTAAAAAAAAAAGATCAATGTGAAGCAGTTTTGATATGTTATTAAAATAATTACAGAAAAAAGCACAAATTTTCTCTTCTTTATAAATTTATAATCGAAATTAGCAGCAATTTAACAGTCTTTATAAGTTTTTGATTAGCCAAACGAACTTGTGGTTTGAATAAAATCAATTTTTAATCTAAATTTTATTTACTGTTTGTAAAGGTAAATAAGAAATAGTGAGAAAGTTGACTTTAAATAAATTTCTTAGTCTGAGACTATTAAAACTTTTATCTGGTTTTAATTGAAGTTTGAAACTTCATCAAAGAGAGAAAATATTAGATTTGACTTTAATTACATTTCTTGATTTGAAACTTTATGAAAAACTTTATCAAACTTGAATTTTTTAATTTTTTAATCTGAGACTTCATCAAACTTGAATTCATTTCGATTAAAAATATTGTCAGTTTCTAGCAGTATTTTTAGTCTGAGACTATTAAAAATTTCGTCAAACTTGAATTCCTGTTGATCAAAATATTGACAATTTCCATTGGACTTTAATAGAAAATTTTCTATGTGAAATTTCAAGGTGTGGAAAGAAACTAAGAGATTTAAGAGATATTTGCAGATATCAGAGATAAAATTTTTCGGAGATATTCAGAGATTTGAGATAGTTTCCATCGCTTGTAAAATTCATTCAAAAATTTTCCACAGTTTGAGAAAAATTTAAAGAAAAAAGACGAATTAAAGAAAATTTCTAGATTGATGACGGACTGAAATTTGACTGATATTCTGCTTGAAAAAGTTACAAAATAAACTGCTGAAACAGAGAACAGAAAACAATTAATAAAAACAAGAAAAAAAGGAAAAAATTCTGAAGGAATTTCACAAGTAACTTGGAAGTTTTTGATAGTTAAAGTTGTTAACTTTAAGTGATTTCCTGTTGATCAGATATTGACAGTTTCTAGCAGCATTCTTAGTCTGAGACTATTGAACTGTTTGTAAAGATAAATAATAAAATTCCACAAAACATTAAATTTGACTTTAATTAGATTTCTTGGTTTAAAACTATTAAAATCTTGAATCGAACTTGAATTAATTTCAATCAAAATATTAACAGTTTTCTCTACAAGTATCAAAAATTAAACTAAAAACAAAGAAATAAGAAAGAATTTTATTTCATTCTGGATAAAAGCAGAAATCACTAATTTTTCCTATCAAAACAAAGAAATTGCAAAAGATCTTAGAAAACCTACGAAATAATTTAATTCAAAAACTCTAATTAAAAACTAAAAAAGAAAAAGTTTTTAATGAAAGAAAAGAAAAAAAAAAGTGATTTACTTATGCAATTGTTAATATACAAAAAAATAAAAATTGTTAAACAAAAAAAAAATTAGAAGAAAGAGAGCAATATATTAAGTTTTTTATATATGTGTGTTAAAAAATAAAAATTTTGCCTTTGGCGTAAAAAAAGTGAATTGATATAAAAAAAAATTTTTATATTACTGACAATACAGAAAGAAAGAAAAAGAAAATTTATTTAAAATTGTTAAAAAGTTTTTCTTAAAGCAATAAACAAAATTTTTCAGTCAACAACAATTTGAAGAGAAAAAGGAAAAATTTGTCAAGAGTTTTGGTCAAAGACACACAGAAATAATGAATGAAAAGAGAAAAACTTGTTTTACGATTTTATATTCGAATTGCATGCAACTGGTTGACACATAAAATATTGAAGAGAGACAAAAAGGAAGGCTCAAAATTTTTGTTTTATATTTCATTACTTTTACTGTCCACAAAGGAAAATAAAATAATAACAAAAAAAAGTTCACATATTGCGTGTCAATTTGATTCATTTTGTTTGTCTTTCGTGTGCTTCGAAGCAATTTTCTACTTTTGCTATCATTTCTATCGATTGGCATTGAATTATTTACAACAACAACAACAACTGTAAAAAATTACTTTTAATTGTCACTTTCAAGGTTCATTTTACACATATGATTAATCAATTGGCCCTCAAATATCACGCTATATAGACAACAAGTTTTCCCTTAAGTAATAATGATTGCATTCAACTCAATTTCAATTTTTCAATTCTTTTCTCCTTCTTTCTTTCTTCAACACTTTCTCATTTCCTCTAAATTATTTTCAACTCTATAATAATTTTTTTTAGCCAAAGAGCCAGAGAGAGAGTTATGAAAATAATCAGAAAAACTTTGAGGAAACAAAAAATGAAATGAAAAGGAAGAGACGAGAAAAGAATCGTGAAAAAATTTCTCTTTTTTACTTTCTTTCACTAAAAAATATAATTGAGTTGAATGAAGGAGAAAATTAATGAAAGAAAATAAAAGAATTTTGCCAAAAAAAAAAAAACTTGTAATTTTTGAGAAAAGAAAAAGAAACTGGAACAAAAAGTTGCTTATGAAATTGATAAATTATAAAAAAAGCAACGAAAATATATCTATATGAGACATTTTCAAAATACTTAAGAGACGAAAATTAATTTTAGCTACTAAAACTAAAAACAAAACTCTGAGAAAGATTCAAAATTTGAACGTTAAATAAATTCAAATTTTGAACGTTAGAAAAAATTCAAATTTTGAACGTTAGAAAAATTCAAATTTTAAACTTTGAAAAAATTCAAATTTTGAACGTTGA
>JACWBX010003400.1:19211-32149 GCA_014622435.1 Polypedilum pembai
AACATTCACTCGACCTGCTCACTTAAAATCCTTTTTATATGCATTTTCAGAATAAAAAAAATTCAGATTTTCTGCGAAAGAAAATAAAAGAGTGGTCAATAAAAAACCTGTTGGCAATTAAGTTCATTGCTATAGCAGTGAAAATAAAAAGAATTTTTAAATAAAACTCAATTAACATTTTTAGTGCTCTATAATGACCTCACTTCACTCTGTCATGCGAGTAAATTGCAGTACAAAATCAATATTGATTCCAAAAATACACTCAAAGAAAAAATTCACTAGAAGTTAGTGATTTTGTATGAAAAATTTCACTAACGTATAGCGAATATATGACCACTAACATTTTAGCGAAATTCACTAGAAATTAGTGAAATCAGCTACTAATAGTATAGTAAAATTCACTAAAATATTAGTAAAAAGTTCACTGAATTTTTAGTGATTTTCTCTAAATTTCTAGTAATTTTAGCATTCACAAGATTATTAGTGAAATTCACTAAAATTCTAGTGAAAAAAAGAATTTTTACAATAATTTTAGAAAAATTTACTAATTTTTAGTGAAATTATTCCTTTTAGAAATTCACTAACATTCTAGTGAAATTTTTTCTCTGAGTGTAGAATCGTGTGCAATTATATTGCCTTTTAATTGAGTTTTGACATTTACCACATGCAGATGAATGCATTTGGTATTTCGATGCTATTTGTGTGTCTGTTTTATGTGGCTTTTTTGCAACTTGTTGAAAATTCTGAAATAAAAAAATTTTGTGGTGCTGTATTTGACTCGAGAGATTGATATTCATGTGGTAACTAAACTTTTTCTATATAATTCACTATTGATGAAACTTTTTATCTGCATTTGATTGAATTATTTTTATTTTCTTTGAATAATAAATTCTTTCAAAACAGAGTTGAAAAGCTGTCAAATCGTTGCCGCAGTCAAATTTAATGAAAGAAAAAATTACAAAAAATTCAAAATTTTTTTATTTTTTTTTTTTTTTTCGCTTAGACCCTTACGCTCTCTTAACCTTATGATTATCTCGAGCACTACTTCCTACGGACATTATCCCATCTCAAGGATGTCGATAGCGATAATTTTATTGCAATTGTAATTTAAATTTCATTAAAAGTATTTTTTACGAGCGTCATTAATGAATTTTTAGTGAACTTTAGAAGAAATTTGAATAAAAAGAAAATATTTTGAAATTTGGCAACTAATGCAGCCAAATTGCAGCTAAGCTTTCAGTTCTGATTCAAAAATAAATGAATTTCTTGGAAGTCAATTTATAATAATTTTCATGACTTACTTTGATGCATATCAGATAATTTTACTCTTCTATTTATTATTTTAACTTCTAATTTCTTCTTTTGTTTACAATCAAAAATAATTTTTGAACTTAAACGAAGTTCAAAAAATTTTAAATTTATTTTGACAGTTATAAATCACATAATAATTTTAATCTAAATTAATACAAAAATCAAACAGTAAGAAACATAAACAGGGAAAAATCATGATAGTGATCAATTCAATCAATTGAATCAATTATCAAAATCTATCGAGATTGAACTATCATGATAGTTCAGTGGTGTCCAAACTGTGTGCCGCTGTAAAAATCTAAGATTGCCGCGAAAAAATATGAAAATAACAAAACAACTGTCGTTTTTCCTTGAACTTAAAAATCAAGTAAAAATTATCAAATTTTTGTGAAAAAAATACTTTGGTGTACCGCGAGGAAATTTTCTTGGTCGAAGTGTGCCGTGGCTCAAAAAAAGTTTGGACACCACTGTTCTAATGTAACAAATTACTAAGAAAAATTGTTTAATTTATCAAAACTTCAAAATTTCTTCTTTTGTTTACAATCAAAAATTTTATTTTTGAACTCCAAAAAAAGTTCAAAAATTTTTAAATTTATTTTGACAGTTATAAATCATATAATGATTTTAATCTAAGTTTTCAACTAAAAAAAAAATTAAAATTAAGTCAAAAAAAGTGTTTTATTTTTAATCGATTAAAATTAAGCTGATTTTTAATTAGTTGCAAAACGGTTTCGTACTCTGTGAAAAAGTAAGAAGAAATTTCTTCTTAGTTGCTTCAATTGATCAATCATATAAAAAATTAGTCTACCTAACGTGAAACTTATTTTCTTTTTGTCACAGCTGTTTCTTACAATAAATATTTTCAAACTTTTTTGTAACCTGCATAACCTGCATTCTTTCTTTATTCTAAACTGCAACTGCAATCACATAAATCACAACCAAAAACTATTACCATGTGTGTGATAGCAAAACTACTCTACTATGCGGTTGTACTAAGCCCCATAACTTTTTTTGCTCATGGCATTTGAAACTAAAAACATTAGAAAATAAGACGAAAAACTTTACTTGAAGTTTTTCTTTATTTTGTAACAAATGAGATAGTTAAACGACAACAATAGCGATAGCGAAAAAACGTTGAAAACAAATAGCTTGAGCAGTAAATCGATAAGCAAATCGTAATTATCATTTAAATGCAAATGTTTACATTAAATTTTCATTTCGTCTGCTCTTTTTATCCCAAATCTGATGCATAAACATGTGCATATGGCCTTTTCTCTCTCTCTCTTTTTGATATGCAAATACTTTTCTGCTCTGAATCAGTTTTTAATAAGCTGAACTGTGAGCCTCACATGTGTTCTTAAAAATTCATGAATGCAGGCAATATCTTTGATACGCCAACATTCAATCAACATTGGCAGCAGTGTTGTTACACAGACAGCCTGTGATGACATTTATAAAAAATTCCGCTATGGAAATTGTAGATGGCGCCTAAATCATTTTTGAAGCGCCATCTAGCGGAATTTTTTGTAAATATTATCACAGGCAATCACAGGCTGCCTTTGTAACAACACTGCATTGGCATAATTGTTTAGAAATTGCATTAGTAACTTTTTGAACATGAAAATTCTCATGAGAATGCATGAGCCTTCATGTTTCATGAGGGATATTGGGATTTAGTAATAAAATTTGAATTTTTTGAGGTCAATTCTTTTTTGTACAACTTTAGTTCGATGACTCTGATGCAAATTTAATTGAAATTTGTCTTGTTTTGTAATTTTTTACTATGAGGCTAATGAATTGATCAAAATATTTTTTGATAGTTTTTTTTGTATATGTTTCATGACTTATCATTGAACTAAGCAACAATTATAGTTTGGAAAGAGTAATTAAGTCAAAATTTTACCTTTGCTAAGGAGCTCAGGGTCTATTTTAGTCATCATTGTCAAGTAGCCATCACCGTACTTCCTTCGATTATAAGAGCTTGCTCTAGTTATTCGAATACACAGTCAAGTTTAAATCCTCTAACGGCGGACTTTATCAAAAATTTTCTATGTAAAATTTACCCTAAAATCTGCAGTCTATGAAAATTCATTTATGGACGGTGGACTGAAACTTGACTGTGTATAAAAAACTTTTGTTCAGTTTTGTTCTATTTTAAGGCTCGACTCGGTTGATTATCAAGGGAAGACGTTAGATTCCGAAAATCAACTTGTCTTCACTTTAGCTGATCAATGAAATTGTCAAAAGACTACAAATGTCTGAAAGTGCAGTCAGAGTTGTAAAAATAAAATCTTTAGTAGAACATCTCTAATATAGCCAAAAAAATATTTTTCAAAAAATTTAACAATTCTGAGTATAGACTGAAAATCGATCCTCAACCTTACTTTAAGAACCAGAACTCTAAAAACTCGGTTATTGAGCGAGATATCAGCTGTTATTACCTAACAATTGTTGCAAACAAAGTTTTCTAACTTTCAATGTTTACTTTGTTATTTTTTCTGTCAAAAGTTGTTTCCCCTTGAAATTCATTGATTTAAAAGTCATGAAAAAAAAAAACTTATTTCGTTTCAAACTAATAATATTTTAGTTTTTGAAATTTATTGTCGACACACCTAAACAGCCACCCATAAAAGCGAACTCATTATAGTTACAAAATAAAAAGAATGAATAAAAATGCTTTCATACGAATGAATATTTAAGAATTTAACGGTCTTTTTAAATTTCAAAAATTATTTTTGTTTACATTTTTAAAAAAATTAAAAATTGCAAAAATTGAGTTTTATATTAGTTATATTTGGCATTAATATAAAGAAAAAGATGGTAGTCGACGAATAAAATATTGACAAAATTAAATTATCAAAAGTAAATTTCGATTTTAGCGCCCTCTATAACTGAAAAATTCAAAATAATTTGAAAATTGCCGTTAAATGAAAGCAACAGTTTTCTTTAAAATTTGTTGTTATTTGATAAATCAATAAAATCTTTGAACTTCAATTTCAGCTTGAATTTCAAAAAAAAAGAAGAAAAATAATTTCAAAGGGTCATTTTGTTCTCGTATGTAAGCAAATTTATTGAGCAAAAAAGTTCTTTGTAGCTATAAAAATCTCATTAGAATAATTAAACAGTCTCCTCTGCTTGTTTAGCGGTGAAATCACGCTCAACTGAAGGGTGAAAAAAAATAAAACACTTTGAGGTGCTGCCACACACACTTACTAAATAATAAAAAATTTACATATATGCAAAAAAAAAAAAAGAAGAATGTTGAATAAATTAAAGTTAAATAATGGGGACCATGACATGTTAACAAAAAAGTGAAAAAGTGAAAATGAAAAGAAGAAAATTTTTGTGTTTTATTTTGTGTTCAAAATTGACAATTTTTAATCAATTTTAATTGTCAAAAAAAGTGTGATAAAAAGTGAAATAACAAAATGCAAGCAGCATTAATGCTAAGAAGCAAACAGCGCATTGCGCGCAACAAGCTTAGACGACAACGACTTGGTGGACGTTCAGAAATTCCATGCAATGTTGCACCACCATGTCTCGAGATTCCACCATTTCCACAATATCCACCATCGAAAGAGGAATTTGCCGTACGTCGGTCTAACTCATTCATTGTAATTACCCCGAATTTCCCAACAATTTTCTAATTCTCTATCTCTCTCTCTCTCTCTCTCTATTCTATCTATTTATCACAAAAAAAATTTGATCCAATGTGTGGAATTTTGTTTGTGTCACACAAAACAAACAACCGGATGAGAAAATTTTAAAATAAAATTTTTTTTTACTTGCACTTGTTTGTTAGTAGTAGTTTTGGCACAGCTTTAATTAAATGCTTGAATTTATTTTCTAATGCTCGATGATGCAGAATTTATGAGATATAATAGGATTATATAAACCGCTGCTGCTGCTGCTTCTGCTACCGTTGAGCTAAATTTATACAATTAAATTTATTATTTTTCATGCCTTTGAGAGACAGCTTGAGTAAAATTTCTTTTCAAATTCATAATTTTCACTCATCAACATGTTCTTATAACTAATAAATAGTAAATTATTTCTATTTCAACAGTCAACACTCAATCAATCAATCAAATCAAATCATACTTAAGATTAATATCATGATTATCGATTATTTACATAAATTATGCTTAATTTCATTCAATTCTATCGCTCTCTTGACTATGACTTTTTGTCTATTATTATTTTGATTTCATTTATTGATTTTTTTTTATTTTCAGATAAAGAAAATTGTATTTTCGTAACTGAAAATTTTCAAATCTTTTTTAACGAAAAAGTTTCGTTAAATAATTTTTGACGAAAATTTTGAGTGTAAACAAAACAAAATTTCATAAGAGAATTATATTACCACAGCAAATAAATAGAAAGTCTAAACGTATTTTTGGTTACTCGGGTAATTGAATTAAAGGAGAATAAAATTAGAGTTTTTCATTACTGTTAAAGAATAAGAGTAAAATAGCTGTTTTTAGGTCAGAAATGGTCAGAATATTGGCCGGATCGGAGTGACTTCGTCTTAGGTATAATAAAAAGAATCTCAAATATTATGAGTCCTGGAGTTCCGGAACGAAAAAGTGACGGTTTAATTTTCGAAAAATTCAAACTAATTTTCGAATAAAAAACGCTTTTTCACTAAATTTTGTTTTTGGTTATTTATATTTAAAATAAATTATTTAGAAATCAAACAAAGTCGAATTAGTCATTGAAGAAAGACTCGAGAGGTTTTAAATTTGCCGCTTTTTAAAAAAATCCCAAAAATATTAACGTATGTTTGTGTGTTTTTAAGTAATTTCGAAAGATTGTAGTTGCGTACCATCGGGAATTCCGAATAATTTTCTTTTATTTTTTTTCTGGAATACCAGGTTATGAGTAAATTTTAAAAGTGTTGATTATGTTGAAGAGTTCCACCTTGAAATGAAAAATACAAACAAAATTTTTGATATTTATTCGATTCTTTGCAAAATCCGCCAATTCAATGAAACTTTTGTCTTTATTACAAATAGACAATTGTTTAGTGACTAAAAGTTAAAGAATTTAATGAATTTCATTTTATTTCATCTCGAATATTCACGAGATATTTTCTATTCAAAATAAATCAGAAAAACCCTGGTAGTTAGAGAAATTTCAAAAGTTTGCTATGATTTTTCGAAATTATTCAAATTTTAAAAAGTTTGTTAATAAAAAACTTAAATAACAACATTTAGTTATTTATTAATATTCCTTGATATAAAAGAAGTTATTATACAACTAATACAGGCTTCATTTCTCATCCTTTTAGCTTAAAACTTTAAATATTTTGTTTTTACTTTTAAATTTATTTTCGAAAAAGAATTTCGAAATTTTCGAAAATTCAAAATGTTTTAAACATTTATTTTCCAACGGTCAAAATTTCAATTGAAACTACCAGGAGAAAAACATTATGAAAAATCAACAACTGATTAATTTTAATTCTTAATCAACTAGTCAACAATCTCATTCGAACAAAAATTAATTACTCACTTAAAATTTTAATTATTGTGTATGAAAGAGAGAGAGAAAATTACTAGATAATGTAACACGCTCGAAAAACAAAAATAAAAATCCACAAAAATAGCAATTAAACATCACAGTACATAACACACTTCAACCAATTACCGCTTTTGCGAGAAAGCAATTTCATTGGGGAAAATTTATTGGATTTTAAAGCGAAAAAATGATTGTAATCATAACAAATTGTTATTTTTTACCACCTTCATGCATACAGTGCTTAATTGGAAATTACAAGTAATTATTGATATGTTAACAATCTTTCACTGTGTGTGACAGAAAATAATTAATTATAAAACATGAAAAGTTTTCTTTAAATTAATTAAGAAGCCAATTAAATTGCAAAAATAAATTTCAAGTTCAATTCGTAATAAAATTTACATCAGTTAGTCATTTTTTCACTTTCATGTTTATTACAAAGATGCAATTTGCTTTCAATCAAGAAATAATAGAAATATTTCAATTTTCGAATTTAACCGTTAAAATTCAAAATTTTAGGGGAATGTAAACAATAAAATGTTTTGAAATGCCCCTAAAATTGCTTTTTTTTTGAATTTCTAAATTTTCTTACTATTTGTGCTTTGTATTATAGTTTATGACTCAATAATTCCTCACAATCAAATAAGAATTAAAAATAATTAGAAATTCATAGCAAAATTAAGTTTAACAAGAAGAAATTTTGTAACGGTTTTCAAAAAATTCAAAATTCAAGATCAAAATATTCAAGATCATTTTTCAAAATTTGAAATTTTCTGTTATTTATTTTGTTTTACTTTTGAACTAAAAAATAAATAAAGTTTGTCTATTTTCTCCAAGTTTGAAATTTTCTATTATTTCTCAGTTTACTATAAATACAATTTTTGCGTGTCTCAAAGTTTTTTTTTCTCTCTACCATATTTTTCCCTTTTCGAGGTCGAATCGATTTTTTGATTTCTATCGCACTTTTGTGACTTCAAAAAAAAAGTCAGTGAAATTTTTTATCACGTGAAAAAGTCACAATTTGCCTCTTTAATGTGAATTTAATATTGATTATTTTGCGATATGAAAGTTGCAAAGTTTGATATTGAAATAATTCATGTCTGTTTGTGATTATTTGGGGCAGCAGCAGCGGCAGCAGCGAAAAGGCGGCATTGATTGTTAGGCGTGAAAGGAAGTGGAGAGAAAAAAAAACATTGATTTGATTTTGAGTGTGAATGTATATGAGCGACACATGATGTTTTGTGATAAAAAGGAAATTTGAATTTTTCTCTCTCTCGCTCATGAATTGATTTTTTTTTTCACAGTGGCTTTTGGTTGGCTTAAATAACAAATTGAAAGTGAGAAGAAAAAATCAACAAATGAAATTGGAATTTTTCATGAGATTTGTTGATATCAAAGAGAAATTGAAAAAAATAAAATAATTTAAGCCTTAAAAACAAATTTTAGATGTTTTTAGAATAACGGAAAAATTCAAATTTATTTTTTAGAAAAACTTTTATATTTTGAAATCAATTTTATAATTTTAAATAAATAAAAGAAATTTGGAACTCATTCATGAAAGCTACTGCAAGTGTTCTTAATCAATTTCATCATTATAATTTGTCTTTTAAAATAAATTTTACTAAACAAAAATAACGATAAAATCAAATTCAAATAGTAGAAAATGACGCGAAAAAAATTTACTGCATCATCCAGGGGGAAAACAACTCAAATGAAAGATGCAAAAAAAGAAAAAAAGCAAAAATCCAATAATGCAAAAAAGTTTTGTAAAATTTAAAATTTCTCTTTTACTTCATAAGGGAAAACTTTTTATTTCATTAAGCAGTGCTGAAGCGTTTCTATCACTAAAGAAGCTCAAAATGTGACAAAAAGCTTTCAGCATTGAAAATTTTTATTTGCAAATATTAACGAAAATCTCAAAAACTAAACTAAAAATAATGGAAGAAAAAATTCTTTCATCAAAGCTGTTTTCCCTCTGGTATCATCAACTATTTAAGTAGTCAAAAAAAATTTTGTTTACATCATGATTTTAAATTTCAGTTTTTTGGTCATAACTCGTGAACCAAATGGTGGTCTAGAGCTCTAATTTTCTTAGCATTTTGCTCATATTTCAAATCTTTATCAATTTTCTCAAAAAATTCCAAATTTCTAGTAAAATCATCCTAAATGATCACAAAAAATAAAGTAGATTTTACCTACTTCTACCAGTAGATTTGATCTACTTTAACAACCCTCTACGAAATTATTTAGTATTCACCCTTAACAAAAACTCATTAAAAATTTTTCAAATTAGTTCAAATTACTTAAAACGGAATTTTCATCTATATAAAAAAGTAAATTATGAACAAAACAAGGACAAAAAGAAAGAAATAATTTCAAAGTTCAACAAGGATAAAATTTCAAATTAACAATCATAAACTTTGTATGTTCTTGAAATATAATTCTACTGCCATTTTCTTCAACTATTATTTCCGTTTTTAGAAAGTAAATCATAATGAAACTTTTGCAGTAAAATATACTTCATTTCTCCTTGTAAACAGTGTTGTTACACAGGCTGTCTGTTATAATGTTTACAAAAAATTCCACTAGATGGCGCTTCAAAATGATTTGGGCGACATCTACAATTTCCATAGCGGAATTTTTTGTAAATATTATCACAGACTGCCTGTGTAACAACACTGTTTGTAAATGTCGAATAATTTCAAATGTTGATGATGATGACTTTTTGCTCATTTCTACTGAAAAAGAAAGAAAATTTTCTTTAAAAATTGCCAGCATGTCGCATTTTATCGATCAATTCTAATTTTACACAATTTCATGTTGTCTGAAACTCTATTTTGGAAACAGAGCTTTTTCACAAGTTGTCATTTATTTGACGCGATAAATCGTGTAAGAAGCAAATGAAGAAGACAATTGTGAGACAGCACGCAGTCAGCTATAAACCATAAACATTTGACTTTTCCCGTTTTCTTTCTTTTCGATTCTCACAATAAAAATTTCTCTTGTGCATTGTCAAATGGGATAATTTCTTCTTTTTTTTCATGACTTCCAATAACTTGATTAAGTTTTACAACCACAATTTGATTTTTTCCAATTGAATTAGAATCTGTTACAACTATTTTTAGGACCGACACTCAGCACTAATAAAAACTTGTTTCAGTAGCCAGGATTAGTGGAAATAGAGACTCGTTAAAAATATAAGAAACTGGTGATGGGCAAAATTAACCAAGACTAAAATTTCCACAGTCAATAAGAAAAAAATTTTAGCCACTAACACGAGGACAATTTTTTCAAGAACAAATGAAATTTTGGAAATTTGGTCTTCGTGTTGCATAAAATTTCTACTTATAGTTGTAAGTGGAAAAATAGTTCTCATATTTTTGCAAAAAATTGTCTTTTTTGAAATTGTCAAAAAAATACCGAAAATTGTAAAAAATTTTTGATAATTTTCATACAAAAAATTATTTTTCAATGCCTACTGTGTTTTGCTTATCAAGAGTTCTAACCCTTTGAGTTTTTGACTGTTGAAATTTTAGCTTTGAGTAATTCACCGAGAAACTATTTGAAACATTTAAAAATTTTCTTTTTTTAATAATTATTTGGGTTTATTAATGTAAAAACAAACAAAATCTAGATTTTCAATACATTTCTAATACAAATTCTTTGGAATTTATTTGATTTTCTGTCAAAATAAATTACTATAAAATAACGGTCAAATGAAATTTAAAAATTTCTTAGGGGAAATTACAAAAAAATTTGAATTTTTTAATTCAAATTTGAAAAAATTTAACGGAAAAAAATTCTATTTGACTCCACAAAATAAAACTTTATTTCAGTAGCCAGAATTAGTGGACATAAAAACAAATTTGATTTCTCTGAGATAGTTTTATTACGAAAATTAGATTGATATTGAATATTTTTTGACCTTCAATCAAATCAAAAATTTATCATTGCGTGACTTGAAATTTTCAAATTTCTTTAATTATCAAAATTGAAATTTCCCAACAAAATTAATTTTCAAATTTTTTTCTCTTTTCTGTTTTCAAAGCAATAATCGTTCAATAAATAAAATTTCCGATTCTTTATTGATTCTAAAAGCAAATTTTTAGCCTTTTTTGCTTGTTCTAATAATAAATTCATTATTCTCCTCCTTTTTGACGCTCTCAATAATAACAATAATTTTCGCCTATGGGTCAATGTTGGCAATAGATTGGAAATAGTGAGAGAGAAAAAAAATGAAAATTTATTGCCATTTTCCAACAATTGGAAAAACATTTGCTCATTCATTGTCTAATAAACAACATCGTACGACACAAAACGTGATGTAAAAGCGAGGCGATTAGATAAATTTTTTTTTAAAGTTTCTTTTTTTTTTTTTTAAATTTATCGCGATGGAAGTAAAATTGTCAATTTCATCATCGCGTCGTATTTCATTCGCGAGTGATTTAAAAAATATTGACGAATATGATTTAGAATTAGAAGAATTAGAAAATGAAAGAGACAATCCAACGGGAAAGTTTCAAAAACGAAAAGATTTTACAATTACAAATGAAAAAGTGGAAAAAGAAGGAAAAGAAGATGATGTGGATTTTGATTATGTAAATGAGATTATTTATTAATTATTGAGTGATTATTTTGTGAATTAAAAAGAGAAAGAAAAACATTTGAATTTAAAGAAATAATAGAAAGTTTACTAGTGCATTACATTCTTTTTCATCATTTATATAGATGTTATTAGTAGAGTTATTACACAGACAGTTTATATTTGTCTATGTGAATATTTACAAAAAATTCCGCTATGAAAATTGTAGATGGCGCTTAGATCGTTTTAAAGCGCCATCTAGCGGAATATTTTGTAAATATTCAGATATACATTATAAACCGTCTATATAACAACTCTAGTTATTATTTATAACTAACAAATTCAACCACTTTAAAAAGTTTTAATTAAAAAATTTTTTTCCTTTATTTTCTCTTTGTTTACAAATCTAAAATAAACTTTAGAACTAAAAATTATAGTTCAAAAATTTTGAACCAACTTTCAAGTTCAAGGTCAAAAATACTTTAAAAATTCAATAACCGTTAGAAAGAGAATTTTTCTACTGATTCTAATTTTTAAAAAACTCATAAAAAAAACACAAAACTTAATGCTGTTTTGATTTCAATCTCTTTCGAGAGTCTAATTTGAAATCAAAAATTTGAACCAATTTTCTAGTTCAAAAATAATTTAAAAATTCAATAACCGTTAGAAAGAGAATTTTTGGAAACATCATTAGAAATATTTTTGATAAATTAGCGATGAATTGGAAAAAAATTGCCACAACACGATTAAATGTAAACAATTGTTCCGAAAAATTCAAATAAAAATTTACCGTTATTTTTACTTGCTTACAATCTAGTTCATTCAAGACTTTTTCATCGTTGGTTTTAAATGTTATAAGTTACAATTAACAAATTCAATCACTTTAAAAACTTTGATTTGAAAATTTTATTTCACTTTTTACATAGTTTACAATCAAAAATAAATTTTTGAACTAAAATGAAATTTGAACAATTTTCAAGTTCAAAATTAATTATTAATCGTTAAATAGAGAATTTATTTTATTGGTATTATTTCAAAAAAAAAAATTCATCGAAAAACACAAAGTTTGTTGTCCAATCAAGAGTTTAATAAACTTTAAATTTGTTTTCAATCAAAAATAAAACTAAAAGTTCAAGATCAAAAATTTGAACTAACTTTCAAGTTCAAATTCAAAAATAATTTAAATAATTATTAACCGTTAAGAATAAGAATTTTTTTATTATTTCTAATTCAACAAAAAAGCTTACAAACCTTAATACTAGGAATTATGCGCATAATTCTTCTTGTTATCTACATAATGCTGAACCCCATTTAATACTGTTTTAATTCCAATTTAATTCTTTCTTATAAATCACTCTCAGTCTGATCTCAATTAATCATTGCCAAAATAAAAAAAAAAATTCAACTTCACAATCAGTTCGACCAATTTATTCCAAAAATGAGAAAAAAGAAATAAAATTTATGTCCAATCAATTGTGCATCCTGAAATAGTAAATAAATATACAAATTTTATTGTGAAAATTTCTAT
>JACWBX010003402.1:3857-19953 GCA_014622435.1 Polypedilum pembai
CAAGTGCAACCACTAGCTCGATATATTTTTATTCCATCTCTGGACACATTACAGTATGCAATTATGAAGACTCGTTACCTAGCTTTCTCTGAATTAATCTGTTTATCAAGGGCTCTCGTTCCAATGCACTTTTTATGGTGACCATTGTACCGTTCCCTTGAAAAATTTTCGTCCAGAGTCCGAAAAACAATTTGTCTTCATAATCACTGAGCAGCCAAGGTATCAAAACCTTACAAATGTCTGAAAGCGTAGGCTGGGAATCGATTCCGGATCGTCCACAACCTAACTTTCAGAACCAGTGCTATAACCTCTCGGCTATCGAGGCACTCAACTGCTCAAAATAATATTCATAAAATAAAAATAGCAAATTGCATAATTGGCATTGAATTATTGATTTTCCTGTGTTCATTTTCAATGTCTTCAGCAACAATCAAAGCTAATTCAATTTCATGTGTCTAATAATTTCGCTATATCCGATTGCAATGTCAATGAGAATAATTTCCCTTAAGCAAAGGCATATATTTATCTAAGTTGAAAATAATTCAAATATTTATGAGTTGATTTAGGCGCATTTATTCATTTTTTAATAAAACATTTTGCTTTAAGAATGAGAAAATTTTATTTATTTTCTATTTTGTCAAAATGAAACCACAAAATAATTGGCTAATTGCTGATATATTTCTATATATCCAAGTTGAAGATAGAATGAAAGCTTTGTCTTGAGAAAATCATCAATTTTTCATTCTCTTTTTTCGTCTCCATTCTTTCTTTTTTTATATATGGCATAGCAATCGATACTCGAGCATCAACATCAGTCAGTCAGCATCTGGCAATTCAATTACTGTATGTATTATGTTCGAAGCACAAAAAATACTCCAAATGTGATGCCAAATTAAGGAAATCTTGTTTCTCACCATAAAACATGTCGATATATGTGATTCCATTTTTTTCATGCTTCCCTTTTCTTCGAGAAGTCGAAATGAAGAAGACAAAGGCTGGAGAGAGTGAAGTGGAAAGTTGCTGGAAGTCGTTTATGTGATTGCTTCATATTTTGATGTTTCTTTATGTCTGCCATCATCATCAATTGGAACAAAAAGAGTATGAGAATGCGAGTTTGAAAAAGCAATTTTTGTGTACATTGTAAGTCTAAGAGAGAGAGTGAGAAGAAATCACACCATAAATGTATCGTCAAGAAGAGAAGAAAAAAAAATAAATTCCTTCGCTTAACGTGGCACCAGATGTTTGAATTGTTTCGGCATTTACTTGTATAAAATATTACAGCACGAAAAAGCAAGACATCACACGGATGTTGTAGGATTAAAATGCTTTTGTTCACAATTTTTTTGCTTCTATTTGGTTTGTTTTCTTGTGTCATAGACTGTGAACATAATTCTATCAAATCAATACGCTCCTAATAGTTCTATGTACATAGCTAGACGATAGTGGTAGAAAAAAGTTTTTCACAAGAAGTAATTTCGACAACAACAATGACAACAAGAAGCAACATGAATAGAATAAAAAAATCAGAAGACAAATCAAATCGTTCAATTTCCTGCACGCACATTCCATACAAAAAACGGAAATTTTTTCCTTCCTCTTGAATTATTCGGTCGGACGACTGAGGTGGTAGTGATGGTAGATGATAGAGAAAAAAAATTGCGTGGGTGGAGTTCCCTTTAGGAGCAAAATATAATGGCAATTTTCTTTTCTTTCTTTCGCTGCTGTTGCGACATACACACAAAAAAAAGAAAAAGCGCTGTCTCTAATGTATGTTTACATTCTGTAAATCATTCCTTACAAGGCATTAAAAACTTCTTTTTGTGAGCACACGGAAGCTAAAAAGAGAAAAAGTTTGCTCAAGGGTTGAAGACTCAAAATTTTACATTATGATTGTTATTCTTTTGTTAAAAATTTTTTTCATTCCTTGTCATTTTATATCAGGAAAAAAATTCATGCAAACAATTGAATCACTACCTCCCGTGAGCGACATATCATGGCATAGAGAGAAAGAAAAACTTTAAGCATTAGCGTGACTTTTTTCCTACTTGCTAATGTGAATTTAAACTATCGATAATCCTGAAAATGTGCAGCTATGAATAAATTTGAGCATCGTTATTGGAATTTAAAATAGATTTTAAATGTGATATGAAAGGTGATGGTTTAAGGACATTAATGTTGGTATAGGAACTATGGGTGACATTTATTCTGCTTTTGTTGACTTTGAAAGGTTTTTTAAGTCAATTTTTTTATGAGTTTTTCCAAAATCTTTATGAAATTCATTCAAACATCAAATTGTGTGAAATAGCATGTTGAATAAAAAATTTATCTAATTATCACGCTACATTTTCTAATATTTTATGCAAATCCATTAATAAAATTAAATCACGAACAAATGAAAATTTCTAATCAACTTAGCACTCAATCTTTTTGTGTTCATTTATCTAAAAAGTCGCAAAAATGTTGAAAACAATAATAAAATACGTGTCAGAAGAAACTTCAATTCATGGTTTCAAATTTCTGGCGAATGGGAAAGTTAATAAAATTTTGAGAATTTTCTGGTTCATAATTTTAATTTTATCAGTTTCCGGACTTTTGTGGTATGCAAGAAGCCTTTATATAAGATTCTTTATTGAACCTGAAATAAATGTTCGAATTAAAATGAAACCCATGAGTGAAATTCCTTTTCCTGCAGTGACTATTTGTGATCCTGTTTTTGCAAAGGACAATTTGACTCACTACATGCAGTTTCTTTACAAAAGACGAGCAGGAATTGAGGAAAAATTGACTACAAAAGAGAAAAATTATTTAGCTGCAAATATTCATGTTTGTGTTCCACATATGAATAAATATCTTGAATTTTTCGATAATCGCACTGAAACGAATGTTGTAAAATTGATAAATGAAACTTCATTAAAAATTGATGACATTTTTATTTCGTGTTCATTTCGAAAAACAATGGCTAAAAGTTGTGAAAATATTTTTAACAGAATTCTCACTGATTTTGGATTTTGTCATAGTGCAAATATGCAAGGTTATAATACAATTTTTAATAAGAATGTTTTAAGTAAAGATTTTGATTCTTACAAAAGACAAAACATCAGTAGTTCATGGCTTTTCGAACAACCGATAGAGAATGATGACAATGAAACAATTTATTGGACTTTAGATAATGGCTACATTGACAGCACTGATGATCACAATATCATCCCTAAAAGAGCAAGCAAACAAAATTTTTTCCATAGTTATTTATTTTTAAATTTCACTGATGCTGAAAATTTTTGTCCACAATTTGGACAAGTTTTCAAAGTTATCTTTACACTTCCAAATGAAATTCCAACAATTTTTCATAAAGATTACACCATAGAAATTGGTCATCAAAAAATAATTTATTTAACTGCTAAAACTTACAAAAGCGATGAAAGTTTGAGAAAATTCACGCCAGATCAAAGACGTTGTTATTTTGAGGGAGAAAGAAAATTAAAATTTTTTAAATCTTACACAAAATCACATTGTGATTGGGAATGTGTGACTAATTATACGCTTGCATTGTGTGGTTGTGTAAAATTTTCGATGCCAAGGACTAAAGACACTCCTGTGTGCGATATTGACAAGAAAAAGTGTTACTATGATGCAATGCTTGCATGGCCTAACAATAGATCTGATTCTGGAAATATTCTTAGTTTCTGTAAATGTTATTCAACATGTAATGATATAAAATATGAAGTTGCTTATGAAGATGATGCTCTTTTTAATAATTTTTACTCAGTTGTGTATTGGAAAAACATTGATGAGTAAGTTAGTCAAGATTTTTGAAAGAAAATTTTATTAAAACTTGATTATTTTTAGAGGATATACTTCATGCATGCGTTTATTATTCAAGGATCATTTAGTAGAAGTTTATGAGAAATATGCAAGCTATAAAATTCAAAATTGTAAATTTTTAATAAACTTTGTTACTTTTGAAATTTATAAAAGTTTAATTTCACAGTAATAGCTGATTTTGGAGGACTTTTGGGACTTTTCATGGGCTGCTCGTTGCTTTCAATTGCTGAGATTGTTTTTCTGCTGCTTCATTTCTTTTCTAAATCAAATAAAATTAAAGACTCTGATGAAAAACACGAAGCTATTGAACAGAAGTTTGAAAGAATGCAGTTGAGTATAAGAAAATTTTATTCTATTGTCTTCCCTCTATTTTAAAAACTGTTTCTTATATTGGAAACTATGCACACTTTTCAAATTTTCACTTTTTACTAATTTTCGTTCTAATATAATTGTTTTCTAAAGTAAGTGCTTTTTTACAAAAATACGCTAAAAATAAGGAAATTTAAAAGTAAAAACTTTAGTTTTTTGAAATTTTCAAAAGTAAAAGATTTTATTTTAGTATAAAAGCCAGTTCTTTTAACAGAGAGAAGACTATAGTAAATTTCAGTTAAATTTGTAATTTTTTTATTTTCCAGAATATTTTCACCATATGAAAACTTTTATCGTCATCAACTGAGTATGCAATTATTACGACAAGATTTAAATAAAAATGTCAAACGATTAGAAGAGAAAATTGATGAATTACAAATTCAATATAATGTGGAAATTTTGAGTACACTTTTGCAATATAAAAAAGCTTCTAAATAAAATTGAAATTTTATTTCATTAAGTAAATTTTTATGTAAAGAGATAATGTACATGAGAGTTTTTTTTAATTTATATAATTATACCACGAGCTTGTTGAAATACTTCAATAACTTTCTATTCAATCTCATTTAGACAGCGTAACTAAAAAGTCATAAAAATTTTAAAAAATGTTTAAAACAACAATAAAATATTTAACTACTGAAACTTCAATTCATGGATTTAAATTTTTGACTAATAAAAAAGTTAATAAAATTCTTCGCGTTTTTTGGTTCTTAATTTTACTTTTATCAATCAGCGGATTGTTGTGGTATGCAAGAAGTCTTTATTTAAAATTCTACATTAAACCTGAAATTAATGTTCGAGTAAAATTAAAAGCAATGAGTGAAATTCCTTTTCCTGCAGTGACTATTTGTGATCCTGTTTTTGCAAAAGACAATTTATTCAACTACATTCAATCTTTTAATAAGAAAAGTACAGAACGATATCAAAATTTAAGTATTGAAGAGAAACAAATCATGGCTGCAAATGTTCATGTTTGTGCTCCACATTTGAGTTTTTCCTATCAACATTTTGAAGATAATCGTCCAGACTATGATATTGTTAAAATTTTAAATGATTCTGCATTAACAACTGATGAATTTTTCCTTTTGTGCTCCTACAGAAAAATTTTAGTTAACGATTGTAAGAGCATTTTTAATAAAGTTTTAACAGACTATGGTTTCTGTCACACTGCTAATATGCAAGGCTACAATACAATTTTTAATAAGAACATTTTAAGCAAAGATTTTGATTCTTACAAGAGACAAAATGTAACAAATTCTTGGTTTAAAGAAACTTCAAAATTAAACGATGACAATGAAACAATTATTTGGACTTTAGATAATGGCTTTATTGACAGCAGCGATAATAACATTATTCCAAAAAGAGCAAGCAAACAAAACTTTATATATAGTTATTTGTACATAAGCGGTATTGATAAAGAAAATTATTGCCCTCAACTTGGACAAATTTTTAAAATTATTTTTCATCTTCCAAATGAAATGCCGACAATTTTTAATAAGGAATTTTCATTAGAAATTGGACATCAAAAATTGATGTTTTTAAATGCGAAATTTCATACCAGTGATGAAAGTTTAAGAAGTTACTCACCAAAACAACGTCATTGTTATTTTGAAGGAGAAAGAAAATTAAAATTTTTCAAGTCTTACACAAAATCACATTGTGATTGGGAATGCGTCACTAATTATACACTTGCATTGTGTGGTTGTGTAAAATTTTCGATGCCAAGGACTAAAAACACTCCTGTGTGTGACATGAAAAAGAAAAAGTGTTACTATGATGCAATGCTTGCATGGCCTAACAATAGATCATTTTATGAAGATAATGACAATGCTTGTGATTGTTATCAAACATGTAATGACATAAAATATGAAGTTTACTACGAAGATGATGCTATGTTTCAAAATTTTTATTCTTCAACATATTTGAAGAGTGTGTTTCAAAAAATCTATAAAATTTCTGAAAATTTTGAAAGTTTTTTAATTAGCGGAGGAGAATATAGTTATTTGAGATTGCAATTCAAAAGTCATTTGATTGAAGTTCATGAGAAATATGCAAGCTATACATTGCAGAGTTGTAAGTTTTCTCAAGTAACCAAAAATACGTTAAACTTTCTGTTAATATACTTTCACTACATGTAAACGGAAAGTTGTAACATATTTGTGGTTACTCTGTTTTATTTCAAAATTTTCATGTTAGTCCATGTTTTTTTCATTAAATGGACAAAATTTATTTGTAGTGATAGCTGATTTTGGAGGACTTTTGGGACTTTTCATGGGCTGTTCTCTGCTGTCAATTGTTGAGATTGTATTTTTACTTATTCATTTATTTTCTAAGGTTAATAAAGTCAAAAACTTTGATGAACTTCAAACAAGAAATGATCATAAATCTGAAAAAATACAGTTGAGTATAAAAGAAATTTAACCATCACTTCAAAATTGATTTTTAAAATTATTTTCCAGAATGTTTTCATCAAATGAAGTTTATCATTTAAATAATCCAAATTATTTATTATCAAAGCAAGATTTTCACCAAATGAATAAAAATATGAGACGCATGGAGAAGAAAATTGATGATTTGCAAATTCAATATAATGTTGAAATTTTGAGCACAATTTTGCAATATAAAAAAGTTTCTAAGTAATGTTTTGTATGAAATTAACAAAATTCTGTATTGTGACGCGCTGGACCTAATTTTTTTTTGATTTTAGAGTTATTTTTTAAAATTCATTAAACTTTTTAAATAAAATCATTTAACATTAGAGCAGTCACATATTGAACATTTTTAAAAAGATTTATCTTAGCAGAATCATGTATTTGAACAAACCAAATCTAAGCTTGAATAAAAATTTAAAGAATAGAAAATCCGGTGCAATTTAGAATGCATAAAAGAAGTCTCTAGTGAAATGTCAGCAGAAACTTACCTTCTTAATGTTCCCAAAAGAAAAATTTAAATTTCTTTATAATGACGTCACTTTTTTGCAATTTATTTCTACCGAATAGATCTTTTTCTTCCCTTCGTATTCAAATTTTTCTTTTTTTAGAAAAAATAAGAAAATCTAAAGTAGCGAGATTTATTTTTTTTCACACATTCACACTCAAGAATCGAGAGGGGAATTGATGAACGAAAACGAGAGAAAGAAAATGATAAATTGCTATTTTATTTTACATTTTTGTTGCTGTTCTTTCGCGTTAGCCATTTCAATATGTTACGTGTGTGCATATATATATAAAAATGTAATTTCCGTCTCGACCAATTCAAATAAATCATTCAAATGAAATTTGCACGTGCAACAAACAAAAAAAAATTAAAAGTTTTTTTTATTAAGCATTAAATTTCAATATTTAAACCTTCAACATTGATTGCAGGAATTTTTTGAGTGTTTCGTTTTGCAGATGTTTCAGGCGTTGGTAAACTTTCATCTAAGAAATCACGCTCATACATTTTTCTTTGTTGTTGTTGTCTGTACGACATGGCGTTCCACTTTTTTGGTCGAATGCTTTGGTTGTAAGTTTGTTCGCGCCACTTTTGTGTGTCTTGATACATTTTCCTCAACTTTTGATTGTCAAATTCAATTTCTCCCTTATGTTGAAGCATTTTTCGAAGTGCAGGAGGTGTAGCAACATCAATTGATGTCAATTTCGGTCGATTAGGAAGTTCTAATGATTCTTCAAGAATAGCTTCAATTGCAGGCACAATTTTTTCAGTCAATGACTTTTCCAGTGATGTTTTCATGATTTTTTTAAATCTTTGTCTCTCAATTGTGCCAATTGTATCATTTTGTTGTGATTCATTGACGAGATTTTCTTGAAAAGCTCCAGCAACAGCTGCAACTTCTGGATAGTCATCAATTCCTGCCAAAAGCATTCGCATTATTGTATCATCTTCTTCCACTTGCTCTTCTTCTTCTTGTTGTTCTTCAATAAATTCATTAATTGCATCCAAAACTGTCGCGACTGACTCAAGACATTCGACTTGACTGAGACTTTTTAAATTTGTCAAGAAGTCTTCATAACCATTAATGAGCAAAAGTGATGTTAATTTAGTATAATATTCACAAATTTCTTTCAAATCTTTTTGAATATCTGGAATTGATTTATTTGCCATGACTGAAAATTTTACAAAAATGTTTCACTGTTAAATTTTGAATGTTAAATGAAAAGAACAAAATTTCAAAAGCTTTCTATGATCAAAAATTTTTTTTATTCCAATTTTGTTTTAGGATGAATTTTAATTGTGTAAATTTTTCTTAAATTTTCACGTCTTGGTAGAAATATTTCATTGTGTGTCAATGGTCGAGCAGCAAAAACAGGTCGATGACGCATTGGTTGACAACTAATTGGAGCTGCATTTGGAAAACATTTTCCCAACTTATAAGGATAAAATTTATCACAATTTTTGACTTTCTTTGATTTCGATTGATAATTTGGTAAACCTATGACTTTATTGACTTCATTTTGTTGATAAAACATTGAATCGCCTTCAATTTTTGGTGTGTTGAGATAATTTTTCATTGACTCATTGAACATTTTGTAATGAATATTTTTCATGAAGTTTTCTATTGGACATTGATAATTTTGTATGTTAAGAGCACCTAAACTTTCAATTTTGATGAGATCACACATTGTTATAAACTCACAAGAATTTTGAAATAGTAAAAACCGTTAAAATTTAAAATTATTTAAGATGTTCAAAATTACACAAAAGTGTTCAATAATAAAACAAAAAAATGCCAACTATGATAAATTAGAATTTTATTAACGACGATAAATATTATTTTTATGATGTGGAAGTAAATTTTGAATATTTATGGAATTTACAAGTCTATCATTGCACAAAACTCTCTCAGCAAAATTAAGTTTCACATTGAACTTCATCGATCCATCATTTTCCTTTTTAAAATAAACTTTCGGTGTGATTTTTGGAATTGCATTTGAAGTTTCAGCCTGCACTGGAATGAAAAGATGTCGCTGAATTTTTCCGACTTTTACTGTTGACTTTTTTGATGGATTTGGTTCATTGTAAGTTTCACAATTAACTAAAACTTCAGAAATACTTTCATCATCATCATCATCTGAGTCTTCATTTTCGAGACTTTCTTCTGAATTTTCTTCTTTAATTGTTTGCAATTGCTCATAAAGATTTTTTCGAACTTTTAATCTTTCTTTCTTTTCATTCAATTGTGTGTCAACTTCTTGTTTGAACTTTTCCCAATTTCCAGTCTCTTTCATTGTTCGATATTTTTCAAGTTTAGGTCTTACAAGTGAAACTGTTCGAGTTTCAATATTTTCAAGTGTCGCTTTGATTTCATTTAATTTATTTAAAACATCTTTGAACTCAAATTCATCATCGACTTTCATTGGTTCCTGTTTTGGAATTAGTCGAGTTTTGTCATACTCATTTAGAGCTTTTTGAACTTCTTGAATGATTTTTGCACATTGTGGATTATTTTGGACATATTTCATACCAAGTTTGATTATTTTCACAATATATTGAATGTTTGCATCTCTTAACATTTTGTCTAAGCAAGGATTTTCTCTAATATGTCTTTCGATTACGCTAATCTTCCTAACTTCACAATTCAAAATATGCATCGCTTCAGGATGAGCTGTTGCATAAGCAAATCCATATTCAATTAACTTTTTACAATGATTTCCAAAATTATCAACTACAAAACGCTGCTGATGAGTTAAAAATTCCATTTTGATACAATTTAAAAAATTTTTATTTAAAGATTACTGCGATTGACAGAGAAAATTATTTCGATAATTTAAGAATTTCATATTTTCCAGGATGTATATGAATATGTTTAGTTTGGACAGAAATTGATGAATTTGTAAGTGCATTTGGATCTGAAATATTTTCGACAATTTCCACAATTGATTTTGCAACTTCTTTTGATAAATTTTTATCACATTGAATTTTTCGTGATGCTGATTCATCATTTGGCGATGGAAGAATAACTTGAAAGCTCGCTTCAAGATTTTTCTTAAGATCTTTGGGAATTGGTGTTGAAGTTTTGATTTGGTCTTTTCCAGGTGAAAGTCTTGACACTTGAAAAGATTTTGGTGTTGAATCATTGAGAAAATTTTTCAGCGATCTGTTGAGACTTTGCGATTTGATGAATGTTTTCTTTGGAGTTTTAGCATCTGCTGTGTTATACATTGATTTATCTTGTGCTGTAGCATAAAGTGAGTTTTGTTCAGGCATAGTCATAGCTCTAGCTTTTAAATGTTGAATTCTAGGATTAAGCTTTTTAGGAGCGATATATGATGGCTTTCTTTTCGTTTGGTTCATCATTTTATTTGCATCTGTTTGTTTACAACAAATTTTTGCTTTTGCCATCAACTGCCTCAATTTTCTTGTCTTCTGGTCATCTCTCAATAATCGTTGATCCATGTAGAATTGTTCAAAAAATCTCATCAAAAACTTTTCATTACATTCGACATGCTTTGTAGCAATATCATCAACACGATTTAAAACTTCTGTCTGATGCATTTTTTGACTTAAACTTTGACTGAAACAAATTTAGATCGAAAATAAAAAAGGAAGAAAAATTTTGTGTGAAGGAAATAATTCAAAGCTTACTAAGAGAGTAGGAATAAAAAACTTTTTCAATTTTCTTTTCTTTAAAAAGGTAAAGCACACAATCTATATGTCATTCTCTCGACATAATACTGATAAAAGTCGTTCATTTCCATTAAAATTCTTCTCTCATTCACACAATTTGATACAAGACTAAAAAGAGAAAATGGAGTGAATCTCATTAACATTTAAATGATTTAATTTTTAGGTTTTGTCTTTTTCATTCATTCACTGAAAATGAATTAGTTATTCTTCCTTTTCTTTCCATAGTTTGCTCATGGGAGTGTGTTTCCAACAAATGTGTGACGTCATGCATGGTAGAAAATAAATTTTCTTTTTCACTCTCTTCATTTTCTAAAAAAGAAGTAGAAAAAAAAGTTTTTATCATTTTTAAATTGCTAATGAAGTTGAAAATAGCGAAAAATTTTTCTTCTTTTTTGCCTTATTGCACTGCACATGAAAGAACAAAAGTTACCGACGACAGAAAAGTTTTCATTCTTTTTCAGCTGAATATTCCACTTCATTCATTTACGGCATTGCCAAAAGATTCATTTATGCAGAACAAAATGAGATAAATTACAAAACAATTCTTCGCTTTAATTCTTTTCATAAAAGAAAGAAAAGTGTGAATAGGAAAGGAAGAAGAAAGGAAATAATAGAATAGTTTTGTTGTCGCTGTTGCTGCTTTCTTTTTACTGATAAACATTTCTGGTGGAATAATTGCATTTTCAATTAAGTGAGATTTTTGCTGAAGGACAATTTGTCGTTGAATATTCATGAAAACTGGAAATATTTTAAAGCTTTTTTATTGATTGAGTTATAAAATTTTAATACTTTTTAGCGCATTTTCTTCAAGAAAGCTCCTATTTATAATTATTATCATACTTTCATTAATTTCAGCTTGTCTGTTTGTTTATTTATTTATTAAAAATGACAAAATAAATCATTAGATTTTTGTCAAGTTCAAAATTACTTATTCAACATGAAACTTATGATTTTATGAAATTTTTGCAGATGAAATTATCGCTAATTCACAGGATACGCAGACTAGTGTTTGTTGCTTCTTAAACCAGTCTTAATACTACACATGACAATGATCAAATTATCTATGTTTTCTAAAAACTTTTAGTTAAATTAATTGCTGCCAATGACTAGAGAAGGAAGTTAATTGCCTTTATGAAAAGTCGCTTAGAGTATTCTTATCTCACTGCAAGACCTTTATTTGTCTCAGAGAACTTTTAAGCACCATGCGTGACCTTAACTTACAAAGTGCATTTTGCTCAAATGCTCTAGTCGGTGATATCAAATCTGCTGAAAAAGTTTGTAGAATTTTGGGGCTTAATAATTTTTATTTAGTATTTAGATTTGAATTTCTAATAAAATAAATTATAGTTTATAGCATTAATATTCTTGGCACTCTGCCAATAAAACAATTTAATCAGTATTAAATTTCATTTTAATATCCTTATAACACAGTCAGGTTTAAATCCGCCAAAGGCAGAGTTTAATAAAAAATTTCTATGTGAAATTCGCCTAAAAATCCGCCATCTAAGGAAATTCATATATGGACGGAGGACTGTGAAATTCGAATGTAAAACTTAAGTGTCTACGTTTTGAATTAAATAATAAAAAAATCTTTGCTTTCGGAAATTTCTTTGGAAATAATTTTTCCTTAATTAAAGCTTCAATCTGATCCGAAAAGCTTCACAATAACTTACTATACAAAATGTCACACTTTGTAAACAAAACAAAAATCAAAGTCTAGAAAAATTACTTACTAAACAACTGTAACAACAAAAAGTAATGTTTCTAAATCAACTTATTTGCTAATTTAAGAGGACGTCACGTAATTTTCTCTCTCTCTCTCTCTCTTATATAGGAAATAAAAGGCAATCGATTAAGAGACGTAAAAGAATATTTTTATTTTATTTGTCCCAGATGTGTCATTTCATGTATCTTGACCCAGTTGTGAATGAATGTGACAGTTTTTGGAAAAGAAAAACTTTTTTTCCTCTCCTGGAGTACACCTATAAATACATAAGGGATAAAAAAGTTTTTTTCTGCTGATACCACACAAAAACAATGAAATTAAATTTCTCGCTTAGCTTCTCAAAAAATAAAGTGAAATTAATATTGGACGAAAAGGACCGTCTGCTACTACTGCTGTCGCGTATTTTGAGATTTTGATCTATTAAATTGCAAAAGAAATGAAATAAAACTCAGTCATAAGACAAACAGCTAGCTGTTTATGGCCAATGAATTTTTTATAACCGTCTTGAAGAGTGTGAGAAATCATTTGGAGTCACAAAGCGAGACAAAATGAGTCACATGGGCGAAATAAATCTCTTCTAATTGATCACATTAAGTGCTTTTTTATTCTGGCTTGATTCTGATAATTTAATTGATGACGATCAAGAGACAAAAAAAAGATAACTTTGTTCAACTTACATTGATTTGTTTTTGTAACTTCGCTTTCAATTTTAGGATTTTACAGAACCGAAAATAAAAAAGAAAGAGGCGATTAAAGTATATGTAATTAATTATCAGTGAGAACATCGACAGAGTGAGGAGCGGAGAATTGCAATTAAAATTCCGTTTATTGTAAAATCGATGAGCAACTAATGAGAATTTATATGTGGTAGATGTTGTTGTGGATGAAGGAGCAAACACAGTTTTTTTGGATCTGGCGTCGTAAAACTCTTCTCTTTTAGCCCCCTCTCTTTTTTTGCATTTAATGTGTAGCATCGAGAGTAAGCAAGAAGAAATAAAACAGAGAAAAGAATAAAAGGAGAAGAGATAAGAATTGGAAATCACAAGAAGTCTAACAGTGCTCATTGCTTCTTTTTTATGATTTATGGTTCGCAATATATGTTTCATCGATAGCGCGTTTATTTCTTTAAGGATAAAATTTGTTTTGTATTTGACGGAAATTTTAGATTAAAAACTTCTTTGTTTTATCAAAAATTTGTTAAGTATTTTCCTTTATTTGTTTTGATGAAAAATAAAATTTACAAAATTTTTGATTTTCAAATTTAACGTATTTTCTAAATTTAAAAATTTATACCATTAAAATTTAAAAATATTTCTTTTCAAAAACAGCCTTAAATTCTTCTAAACTTGGACCTTCCTAAAAAAACTTCATTTGCCGCTGAAATTTCATTTGCGAAAAGAATTCTTTCTTTTTTACGTGTGTGTGCTCTAACTTTAATCGTTTCTTTAACTTCTTCATATTCATTCTCATGCTCATGTTTTTACCTCAATATTTCAAGCCGTTAATTAATGTTTTTAGCGATTTTCATTATCTTCCATTTATGTCGTAATTTCTTCTTTTCTTTTCCTTTTTTTGTTGCTTGATAGATTGCAGAATGTTAATGGTTTGTAGCTAGAAGCGATAGTAATGGCAAATTTTTTTTTTGTTTGAGCAGATAGTGGACATGAAAACAATGTGTTATTTTATGAATGTTCTGTTAAAGTAATGGTTAAAAACTAATTAAAGCAAAGATAGAAATCGAGAAATTTCATGTTAAAGACGAAAATTTAAAATATTTATAAATAACGATTGTTAAAATTTTTAAGAAAGGAAACTTTAATTTATGTTTATTTTTATTTTATTCTAATTTTTAAATAAGTTTGAAAATTTGAAATTCTTTTATGAAAAATTTTTAAACGTATTTTTAAAATACAAAATTTTTCAAATTCTTAAATTCCGTTAAATTTATTAAAATAATTACATTCATTTTTCAACACAAAAGACATTACAATTTTGCTCAAATACTTTCCATTTATTATCTTTAGAAATCTAAAAAAATTCCCCAAAATAATGCTAGGAAAAAAGCAAATCTCTTTTATAAACCAAACTGAATCATGTTTGTTAAAGTAAGAAAAATTGTTGTCAATATTTGCCTTCCAATCGTAACATTATTCATCGACTTAAGCTTCATCCTTCGAATGTAAAAAAGAAACTTCCTCGCAAATGTGTCATAACATAAACAACAGAAACAGAAACACCGCACAGAAAATTGCAAGTGATTTGAAAATGTCGTAGAGATAAATCATCACTGCATTTTCTAGATTTGAAGTCTGGTGTTACTTTTTTTTTGAAAAATTAAAAATTCATGACAGTAGTGAAATGATTTATGATATCATTCAACGATATCTTCAACGAGCTCTTATGTAAGAAAGAAAGAAGATGATTTTAAAAAATTCATAATCCCCATCGAAATTGCATAGCATGCCATTCTAGATGTGGAAATATTTTTATATTAGTATGAAAATTGTGATTTGCTGCTTGCAATTCGCATATCTTCACATGCCTTTGTCTCCCTAGCATCATCTAGAACTAATATTCGTCTTTTGCATAAATTTTTAATATGATGTGTGGAATGAATGAAAGACACAAATACACACACACATGACTGCTGCTTGCTCATCATTTTTCATCACTTGGAGTCGCTTCATTGTTGTTATAAACGATTTTTGACATAATATGTAGAGATGCCAGAAGCCAGCAAGAGGTAATAAGCTAAAAATATTGAAAATGAACTAAGCTGGTAAATGTGGTGTGATTATGATCAACGATAATTGAACTGGCAAAAAAAAGTTGTTCGCGATGTTGTTATGACATGGTAAGAAGAAATTAAAATTGATGAAGCTGAAAGAACAAAAAAGTTCTTTCTTATTCATGAAATAAAAATTTATGAGCTTATCACTCACCTGTATGCAAAATTTTACTTATTGTTGAGAGAAAGAAACAAAAATATTACTTGAAGCGATAAAAGTTGGAAGAATTTTTTTGTACATTTAAACTTTCAGAAAGATCAAAGTTAATGCTTTTGCTGAAAAATAACGAAATAAGTCGAAATTAAAAATTCAAAGACAAAAAGACAAATTTTAATATTTAGGATTTAATAAATAAACTGGAACTAAGAAAGAATTTTCCTAAAGGAAATTTAAAATTCTTGAAGTTGTCTGCAAAAAAATTCAAATTTAAAATGACTGTTATTTTAAATTTTTAAAATTTCAAAATATTAGATTTAAAATTTAAACTGATAGACAATAAATTTAAATGAGATGTGATATAGCAGACACTTTGAAAGTTTTTATATCATCTAAATCAAAAATGTGTCTTCCTTTTTTTATCATTAAAATTCTTCCTTGAAGCACTGAATCAACAACATTGTCTGAATATGAAAAATGCGAGAAAGAAGTTAAGATATACGTTAATTAATAACCTAAATAACACGTTAAAATTCACTGAAAATAAAATTCTCATATCATGCATTAAAGAGTGCTCGCGGCAGAATTGAAGAAGAGCGCAAGCAGG